>JAPDVU010000003.1:65996582-66071582 GCA_026230045.1 Corynorhinus townsendii | reverse complement strand
TCTTGTAGTAGGGATTTTCTTAAGTTGTCATTAAAGTATTATTGGAAGCTCTGCTGATCAAAATATAATTCATAAAATAATAAAATCAGTGCCATAAGAAAGTTCAACCAAGCGTTGGCTTCACATGTAAAAATCTGCCATCTACTTAAGAAAGCTCTGGATTCAGAGGCATATAATGTCCAGTGTTATGAACTGAGAATTAAAAGCATTGGCATTAAGTTCAACACCTTTACTTCACAGGCTTGGAAACTGAAGAGTAAAGTCACATATTTAGACAGAATGTTTTATAAGAGACTTTGAGATATGCCAAGAGAAATTATACCTAAGGGATAAAAGTAAAGGAGTTGCATATTAGAGAATTTTAAAATAAAAATACTCATGACTTTATATATGGGTTAACATCAAAATGTAGAAATTTCTAAAGAAAAAGGGCTTTCTGAATCCAAGATGGTGGCATAGGTAAACACCTAAACTGCTGCCTCGCACAACAATTTCAAAAATACAACTAAAAGACAAAACGTCTATCACCCAGAACCACCGGAAAGCTGGCTGAGTGGAAGTTCTACAACTAGAAGGAAAGAGAAAAGAGCATTGAGACGTGCATGAGCGCTGAAAAGCTGAGGTACGGAGGCGCGTGATCCAGGCTGGTGGCAGGCATTGCTTTTTTCAACCCAAAGGGAGACAAGCCCCAGATTACTCTGAAATACAGTTTCTGGAGAGACGCGGGGGACCCAAACTCCTACGGGGAGAAGCTGGACTGTCTGCCAGTGAGGGTGGCTTGCTTGCAGAGCTGCGCACAGGAATAATTGTTTACGGCGCTGGGGCACGGGACGCTGTCAGGAAGCAGAGCTGGCTAACTAGCAGCCATTGCTGTTTGCCACACCCTAGCCTAGTGACACCCTGAGACCCCACCCTGCACAACCTACAAACCCACCCAAGCTCCAAGCAGCAGATTTAGCACAAGAAAGCCCTGCTCTATCGCAGCTTAACCTAGCAAACTTGCAGCCTGGGTCAGACTGCTCCAAAACCTCCAAACCACAAGCAAAGAGGAGAAAACCGTAGCTCTCACTATAGCTCCTGCTGGGTGGCCTCAGACAGTAGCTAACCTGCACCCCGCTGGAGATCCAGAAGCCAGTGTACCTAGTGGTCAGTGTGAGACACCAGATTTCAACTCCTCACATCCATAAGTGACACATTCAAGAGGCAGACTCAGTGAGCATCAAAGCCCCACTGAAACAAGTCGTGCCCCATAAGCGTGTCTTCAGCACAGCAGTTCTTCCATTATAGACACAGCGAGTGCACACAGCTAATTGGCCTAGAGGTCAATTCCTCCCAGTGTACCAACAGCAATTAAGGCTTAACTACACCAAGACTTTGCACTCAGCCCACAAAGGGGTGTACCAAGAGCATCCACCTCATGTGATTGAGGAGGCTGAGCTACTGCCCCCTATAGATCACCTACCACACAAAGCTACTCCATCAACACAGGGAAGCAGCCAAAATGCAGAGACAAAGAAACATGTCACGAAGAAAGAAATGGAGGAAAGCAAACTACTGGATGACATAGAGTTCAGAACCACATTTATAAGGTTACTCAAGAATCTTCTTAAAACCGCTGAGAAACTTGATGAGACCTTTAAGGATCTTAATGAGAATGCCAAAAAAATGGAAAGGGATCAGTCAGAAATGAAGCATACACTGTCTGAAATAAAGAATATACAGAAACTCAACTGTAGATCAATGTACCCCAAGAATCAAACCAAAGATCTGAAATATGTGGAAACAAAAAACATCCAACCAGAAAAACAAAAAGAAAAAAGAATCCAAAAATATTAAGATAGTGTAAGGAGCCTCTGGGACAACTTCAAGCGAACCAACATCTGAATTTTTGGGGTGCCAGAAGAAGGGAGAGAGAAAAATATTGAAAACCTATTAGAAGAAATAATGACAGAAAACTTTCCCTACCTGGTGAAAGAAATAGACTTACAAGTTCAGGAAGCGCACAGAACCCCATACAAGAGGAATCCAAAGAGGACCACACCAAGACACATCATAATTAAAATGCCAAGGGCAACAGACAAAGAGAGAATATTAAAAGCAGCAAGAGAAAAACAGTTAATTACCTACAAGGGAGTATCCATACGACTGTCAGCTGATTTCTCAACAGAAACTATGCAGGCCAGAAGGGAGTGGCAAGAAATATTCAAAGTGATGAACAGCAAGAACCTACAACCAAGATTACTCTACCCAGCAAAGCTATCATTCAGAGTTGAAGGTCAGATAAAGAGCTTCACAGACAAGAAAAAGCTAAAGGAGTTCATCACCACCAAACTAGGATTACATGAAATGCTGAAGGGTATTCTTTAAGAAGAGGAAGAAGAAGAAAAAGGTAAAGATAAAAATTATGAACAACAAAATGACATCAAATACATACCTACCAACAAGTGAATCTAAAAATCAAGTGAATAAAAAATCTGAAGAACAGAATGGACTGGTGAATATAATAGAATCACGGACATAGAAAGGGAGTGGATTGACGATTCTCAGGGGAAGCAGGTGTGAGAGGTGCAGGAAGAGATTGGACAAAAATATTACTCCTATGGATGAAGACAGTGGCGGGGGGTAAGGGCATGTGGTGGGGTGGGGAATCAGGTGAAGGGGAGCTATGGGGGAAAAGAAAGAGGAACACCTGTAATAATCTGAACAATAAAGATTTATTAAAAAAAAAGAAAAGAAAAGGGGCTTTCACTCTATGCACATCTACATAGTCACATGAGATACAGGTTCAGATTTATAATATACATGTATATTATAAATGTATATAATAACATGTATATAATATTTACTATTGATTAATTTGTATAATGTTAATATTGAATTTAAAAGAATAAAGCCATTTTTGAACACCAAATCCTAATATGAGTAAAATTAAAATTTTTAAAATGAGAAATATATAGAAAGAAATATATTTCAAACAATTATTTCCACAAACTTGAGAAAAGTAATAGGTGGTATAGTTATTTACAAAATATGTTTTATAGAAAAATGGTCCACAGGTTGCATGTTAAGAATAAAGCAGTAACAAGAGAGGAAATCCCAATTTGGCCAGTTTGGTAACTATTTTATTGCCTTTAGTGCTCTGCCTCAAATTCAGAGGACCAAAATGAAAACCTTTTATACAAGTGTGTTAGTAACTAAACATCTTGAGCACTACTCAGTAAGCAGACTATGCCACAAAAGAAACGTTTTATGGATTGAAATAAATCCCCTGTATTACCTACTTCTTAAATAGTTTCTGATTCTAAAATGGCAATGGCATCAATGAAAGAAAGTCCTGCAAAGACATCCATGAAGGAAAATTTTTATGAAAACAAATAAAGAAAAAAATTACAACTTTACAGAAAATTATAATACTTATTAACAAAATAAATGTTGTACAATTATAACAAAAGGATTAGTTTTGCATTTAATATTCTTTATTTTACATATTTGGCCTTCAGTGTATATTTATCAAGTGATTACATCATTTTGATATTCTTAGTCCAAGACTAAAATACACTAGTGTTACTTCGATATTCAGTAGTTAGTCCTACTCTATAAGCTTAAGTTTCCAATAATTAGAAAAAGCTGATACCACAGGCTTATCTGTATCCTATATTTAATTTTTGGTAAATTAAAAAATTCCATAATACCAAAAAATGTACACTAATTAGAAACTAACACTATAAATTAACATCAATGCACAAATACGTGGTGATAGGGTAGTGTAGCATAGCATAAATAAACAGTGAGTGTAATTAAATATTTCAAATGTCAATTATTATTGCCTATTCCACTAAATTTAGACTAAGGGAGGACATCAGCAGTGTTTTTGAAAATCCAGAAAGCTCTAGAAAACTTGGCATTTGTTTGGTAAAATAGAAGACATAAAATTATTTTTGATGTTATGAGCTCTATCACAGTTTTCCTCAGCACATGTCTTTGAAAAACTCTTCATTTTAGTTAAAGTTCATAATATTAAAAGCATTTCTCCATACACCTGAGATGACTGAATAATATTAATATGCCTATTACTTCTTTTTTTTTTCCTCACCTGCAGATATTTTTAGACAGAGTGGAAGAGAGAAACATCGATGTGAGAGAGACACATAGATTGGTTGCCACCTGCACCAGCCCTGACCAGGGCCCGCGCCAGAGAGGAGCCTGTAACCTAGGTACATGCCCTTGACTAGAATCGAACTCGGGTCATCTTCAGTCCACAGGCCAACGCTCTATTCATTGAGATGGCTAGGGTGCATATTACTTCTTGATACACTAACTAATTTTTATATTTTATATTTTGAATGTATTTTAATTAAAATATCCCTAGGTTAAGAAACCCATTAGTGTTCTTATTTTGAAAAATAAGGAGCACATTTACTCAGCATTTAATATTTCTGCTTATAAAGCCACTATTCTTCAGCTAATAATAACTCAAATATTCTAATAGAGTCAATAGCTTTTTAATATTAAAAAGATTTAAAAATGTTTAAGAGTTACTAATGTTTAAGATTTAAGACCATAATGACTCTCAGCATACAAATTAACTTTGGTATCTGTTCTAACATCAATGTTTTCTTAAAAAGTATCATCTTTTGAATGATTTAAAGTGGTAGGCATCATATTACATATAAAAAGTCCAAGCTTAAAATGACACAAATATATAATTAATTTCTCTAAAAATATATGTAAATAAAGTTACTTGTGATGAACACAATAAAAATAGAGGCATGGATGTGGAACAGACTGACAGCAGTCAGAGGGGAGTGGATGGAAGTAGGAGAAGGAATTAGCCAAAGAACATATATGTATGACACACAGACAAGAGTGTGGTGATGGCCAGATGAGTGGAGGTGGGAAAAAGGGGAGATGGGGAATGGAGATATCTGTAATAGAGTCAACAATAAAAATAAAGCTAATAAAGTCATCTGTTTAATACAGATATGTATAGTAAGAAAGCTATAGGGCTAGTATAAGGCACATGATAAATGTAGTCATGAAAGAAAACAACATGTAATTTAGTAGAATCTATCAACCTAGAAAACCTATGAATATATACTCTTAATTCAGTATGCTGAAAAATAGATAAGAGAGTGTACAAGAGAAAGAGCAACAGTTAACAAAATACTAGGGTAAGAGCATCAATATCTATTATAGTTTCCATAATTACATAATTATATTTGAAATCATGAGTTTAATAGTAATTTTGCATTGCCAAGGGGAATATTAAAATAAAAACTTACTTTTTCTTTATGAAATATATATTAAAATATTGGAAAATGTGGAGATATGGTCAAAGTCTTTATTCTGACAGGAAAAAAAAATTAAGTTTGATGGGATAAGAAGTACCATTAGTGACATAGACAGATTTTGTGTATGTTCATGGTTAGAACATTCTAATGTTTCATATAAATGTACATTCTAAAGGCTATGTAAATTCCACCTTTTGCCTTCCTAATAATCCTTAAAGAGTGTAATATTTAGTTGTTAAAACTTTTTATCACCGTCTCTTAGAATCTTCTAATAATTTAGTTCAGATCTCTATGCACATATAAACAGTATGGTCTGCTTAAAGCAAATGTAATACATACAATGACTCCAAGGAGTTTACAGTCCAGTACTGAAAGCAGACCAATGAAGAAATAACTTCAACAACAAGGCAAATGTTGCGATGAAGTTTTTTGTGGCAGGCACACAGGAAAATCAGAAATGGGGTCCCTAGATCAATCTAGTATGGCATTTCAGGAAAGACTCCATGGTGGCAAAGTATAAAAAATAATATATAATAACAAGGTAGATAGATAGATGATGGATACATAAACAGATGAAACTCATTACTCATGAAAATATAGCTACAAGAATTATAGGTCAACCTAACTTGAACCATCAGGTTGATGAAAGCTCTCCACTAAAAATTCCGGTGAGATTTACTTTTTCAGTCATGTAATTGGTCAGGCCTTTGGTGGTGTTCTCCTCATTACCAGCTCAGTCTGGGCTTTTATATTTCTCTCTCAGCCCTTCTCCACCAGTGTTCCGCAAGAGAATTAAGACCTAATATCCTGACATTCATTGTATATCATAAGTTAACTTCTTTCTTACACATTTCAAGTGAATCTAGTCATATGGCATCCATGGGAAAATTGAGAAATCATTTTCAGTGGAGCTTTATTCTTTTGAAGAACCCTAGGGAGGGTGGCTGCTTAACCCAAACAATGAATTATTATATTTAAATATCATTAATTCTATTAATATAATTAATAGAATTAACTATTCTATTAATATTTATATTTTCTCTCTATGTTAATATTCATATGTCTACAAGTTTTTTTATTAAATATAAAAGGTATATGACAAAATATACTCAAGGCATAGTGTATATAGTATTTTCATTTATTGTTGAGGAAGAACTTGTGAAAACCTTAGTAATAGACATTTAGAGACCATTTGGCCCACGGATGCACTGCATCTAGTTTGCCTACCTTAGTAATAATACTAGATATCAAATTTCAAAGCAAATAATTAGAAAGTTTCCTTAATGCTGCTGTCTCTCAACTGTGCCTAGATATTAGCATGTTAACATCTAGAAAAATATTATCATTTTCTTATTGACATTCCATATTGCAGATGGTCAAATTTTTTAGAAATATTGTATTAGTTCTCCCTAAAGGCTCAGCAAAGATTTTTTTTTTTAATATACTTTTTAAATATATTTTATTGACTCTTTACAGAGAGGAAGGAAGAGGGACAGAGAGTTAGAAACATCGATGAGAGAGAAACATCGATGAGAGAGAAACAGCGATCAGCTGCTTCCTGCACACCCCCCACTGGGGATGTGCCCTCAACCCAGGTACATGCCCTTGACCGGAATCAAACCCGGGACCCTTCAGTCCACAGGCCGACGCTCTATCTACTGAGCCAAACCGGTTTTGGCAAGATGTTTTAATATTGAATGAAATATATTTTATGTAAGCAGGTTTACTTTTTGTGAATAGTTTTTTTGGAGAGAAAAATTTGCTCCACTGTAAATTAGACTTTCTCCAATCACTTCTTTCTGATTAATCATTTAAATGCCCAATCTTGTTTATTTTCCTTTTTCACAGCTGATTATGCTTTTTCTGTATTGTATTCCAGACAAGTAATACTTTAGCCCTGGTGGCTCAGTTGGTTGGAGCATTGTTCTATACACCAAAAGGTTGAAGGCTGGATTCCTGGACAGGCACATATAGGAGGCAACTTATCAATGTTGCTCTCTCTCTTTCTCTCTCCCTTTCTCCCTTTCTCTCTCTCTCTTTCTCTCTCTCTCTCTCTCTCTCTCTCTCTCTCTCTCTCTCTCTCCCCCATCTCTCCCCCCCTCTCTCTCTCCCTCCTCTCTCTCTCTCTCTCTCTCTCTCTCTAAAACATATCCTCGGGGGGGGATTAAAATAATTATATTCATAATAATCCTATGAATTGCTATTGCTCTGTCATGCTAAGTAAAATGACAAGTGGCCCTAAGAGCACTGAGAAAGACAAACAGACCTACAGTACTCAGAGACAACTAAACAAATAGTTCTCTCTTTTTTTTAATGTGCTGAAAAATAAATTAACACCTACCTGTTGTATAAGAGAAAAGTAGCAGGTCTTCATATCTCGTTTTTGTTGAGTACGCTTAATAATGTTAATTCTGTAGTATTTCAAGCTGTTTCTATGCCATCATTTTATGTGATGTAAAAATATAGCTCATTGTGTGATGAAAATCTAGTTCACATGTTGAACAGAAAAAAAACAGGGCCACACAATTATATGTTACCTTTATCAATATGCATTCTTTTCGACTCATGTCCAATGTCATGACCAGCCAAATCTCCCTCTTTGGGCCCAGGGAGTACGTTTGGTGATAAACCCATCAGCATCTGGTTCATGGACAGCCCATTCTGATGAACAGCTGTCAAGCCCAAAACAAGAGAAAACACACCATAATATATAATGGTTAACTTTTGGACACCCCCATCCCCAAATATATAATGGTTATATATTGGTCTAACTTTAAAGTTATAATCTATCTATAAGAATTGATAACTATGGTCAATCTTGAGGATAAGCAGAAAAATAATAAAAATACGACAAATTTATCTTTAGTGTATCATATTCTCTCCCCAGAATATAAGCTTCCTTTACTCTGCAAGAAATGCAGTCTAAACATTAGAATGCTCTTTAACATTATGAAGTTAAAATATAATAAAAAAAATTCTAGTGGCATCCGAGGGCAAATAGAGTTTTTGCCAAGGTAAGGCACTGAAATAACTGTGCCATATTTATACTCTAGTCAATAAAATACAAGGTTTGATAGATAGCAAAGTACTTCCTTAAAAATGGGTTTGAGCTCAAATTCTAAAATAAGTGCCATTTCACTGATATCTATTAAATGGTTAAATTATTTAAAACAATAATTGCTTTCCTGAATTATTAAACTATCACAATTGAAATAGTAGGTAGATGATTAAACACCCTTATGATTTTCATAATCCAGTCAACAAATTTCTTAATAAATTACCCATGAAAATCTTGATTTTGCCCAAAAATTTGGAAGAAGAATCATTCTATACAACCTTACTTTCTTTAGAAAATATTTTTAACATATCACAATACTATTTTAGAAATTACTATTTAAAATCACCATAGTAATAATTGTTTCAGGGGAGAATCTTTAATGGGGGATTCTAAAACTAGTAAAGTAATCTTTTTATGAATAGATTAATAACATAATCTTAAGATATGAGGAGTCACAGGATACTTATTATCTCCAAAAACTTAAACAAAAGAAACCTTACATTAGAGAAATCTGGTGGTCACCATCCTAACCCAGTTATCACAAATATTGGAGAAATATTGTATGTCTCCTGAAACAATGCACTAAGGACACACTAGCATGTCCGAATGGCCCCGGCCAAAATTGCATAACCTAAATCATGAGAAAACATAGAAAATTCCAAACTGAGAGATATTAAACCAAATAAATGACCTGCATGCTTCAAAAATGCCAAGGTATTGAAAGACAAAAAGAATGGGAAACTACTCCAATTAATGAAACTAAAGGAATGAATATGACAAGTAATTGCAATATGTGATCCTGGATTGGTTTTGGGAGCAGGAAAAAAATTCTTATTAAAAACATTAGTGAGGAGAAAAATATTAGCAGGAAAGTTGGTAAAATTAGAATAACATTTATAGTTCAGAAAATAGTACTATAGTAATCTTAATTTCCTGATTTTGATCATTGTTCTATGGTTATGTATGAGAAATTCCTTGTTTGTAGAAAATAACCAATGAAGTGTTTAATGTAAGGAAGCTGATATCTATGAAAAGGACACTAAGATGGCATTATACCTTTAATCAGGGTCTCTCCTTCAGAGGGATCAACTGATTGTATAAACCTGGGTGATGCATACGTAAGAATTCTTTGTATTATTTTTGAAATTTTTATGTTAAAATAAAATAAAGTTTAAAATAAGTTTATAAACATGTCAAAATAAACACACACATAAATGTACATGTATGTATATATATGCCTATATGTGTGCATGTATATATAGTTGTGTGTGCATGTCTCTATATTATTTACATTTGAACAATTGTGATAGTCTACACATGAAAAAATTATCTTGTTTTCATCAAGAATAAAAAATAAAATTATTAATAAAAACATGAATGTATAACAAAACTCAAATTTTTCCTATTTGTCCATGTTTCCATTTCAGTAGTATGGAAAAACACTTTTCTTTTTTTAGGACAATACCTTTCCAATGACAATATTTTATTAAAAATTATAAATAAAACAAAATATTCTTCACTAAATTTCTGGTTTTAGTGTCAGCACAGCATAAAACCATACAGAAAGTATCTTATTTGAAAAATGCTTTCAAGTAGTGGCAGCTGGGGTTTACCAGCTCCAGGAATGGTGGTCTGAGAATGGTTATTAAAAAGTAGCTGCAATCATCTTTTACAAAATTAGGGAACACATTATAGGCAGGCCAAACCCAAGTATTCATATTTAGAACTGTGTTGAGTCATATTATTTTAAAAATAATTTTATTGCATACAAATTAACCTAACATTTAACTTATCCACTTCATTACTATTCATATTGAGGTTTTCTGCTGTATGCAAGTATTCCTGTATAACTTATAATGATACTTTTTTAGGAAATGTTTTTCCTGTTGTAAAAATGTTCTCAACAACCGTAGCTCCAATAAATTTTGTGTGATTAGGTGAAATTTATACTAAGCATAATTTCTGGAAATAATACCTAATCCTAGGAAGGATACAATAAAGACTGGTTTATCAACAAAAAGAATCAGTGTTAATATGTGTTTTTTTAAAATAAAACAATATATGGTTCTTGCACAGGATCACACTAAGCAGTTAACTTAATGGCATTTTAACTTTACTATCAGTTTTCTTGGCCATGAGAATCAAGATTAAATATCTGAAAATGTAATCATGAAATAAAATATAAGCCTACTTTTAGAATTTAATAGTAAGAATACATGACAATAATATGCATTATTGACTGTTACTAATTCAAATTCTATAATTCACCAATTTCAAGACTTTTAATTTATTCATTATTTGAATGACTAATAAATATTTTTAATTCAATTTAAAAAATCTATTTTGTCATCTATTTTTTGTTCCTTAGCGGATATCTTTGTCTTTATAAGAACGAATCTTAAAAATTAGTGAATTTCAAAAATGTCACGGGTAGAATTGAAAGAAAAGAGAAGAAAAAAGATGAATAATCCATAAGCAGCATACTTAAACACTAGATAGTTGAAGTTGGAGGTGTTTACTTCAGAAACTAATCTAGAAGGTTACTTACTTTCTCTAACTGTTTCATAGCTCAAATCTTTAAGTGTGGCATCAAGGAGAGGGAGTTTATATCAGAGCCTGTTAATGTGGTACCATACCTCATGGTATTGCAAACTGGGAAACATAATTTTGAGAGATGGCTATTGCTACAGAGCTTCAGAACATGATACATCTGAGATCTATTCGGAATGAGGGCATTTTGATTAGAAAAGCCAGCTGCACCTAATAAAGTTGAAAACGGTGACAAGTAAAAGTATGAGACCTACGGATTCTGTCGGAAGAGCTCTCAGTCCGTGCAGGGGAGCTGGACACACTGCTGCTGCGATGTGATGATGGGTGACTGCCAGGCCTTCGGCCCTCTTCCAGGGAGGGGGCAGGGGAGGGGCTGTCGGGAACACGCTCCTACACCACCATGGGAAGGGAGGGGGAGAAAATAGGTAAATACCTTGACCTTTACTTAAGGAATGTTGATTTTTCTCAATAATATAGAAGTATGAAGGCAATAAATATATTTTTCATCGACATTTAGCTGTATTAAAAGACACCTTTTATCTGGAGCAAAGCCAAAGCAGGGAAACACTAGAAAGAAAATTGTTTCTATAGGTAAATGTCACTGTAGTAATGGTAAATGTCAGTCCCCCCTTTCGATTAAAAGGGAGGCCAAAGAAGAGAACCAGTTTAGAACCTATTAGACATCAAAGAATTAATAGAACAAAGTAGGTTTCAATTCTAGACAATTACCAACTTAAAGAAATCTTTAAATATGTTCTATTGCTTCAGCAAATGTCTAAGGATCATTTAGCACACAAATTATCAACATGATAGAGAGACCATAATAATAATAGCAGATGAGTTGTTAATAGCTATTCCATCACAGCACTACTCAGAACACACCTGGATGGTCACACTTTAAGGCATCGTAGAAACCAATTATTTAATATTGGAATAATTTTCTTTGATCCTAGCAAATCTGAGATTTCCTGCTACTCACAGATGCAATTCAAACACATTTTAATGTGGTAAGGGAACATTCGTGGAATATATATTAGTTGTGTCCCAGGGTAACTTGATATCATGTTTTCTGATACTGTTCTACAGGTTCCTCTCCATATCTCCCCCTCTGAGCCAGACTAACATGTAAATACACTGCAGAACTCTCACCAATAAACTATTATACATGGAGTTACAGATTAAGAAATAAGGCATTTGTTAAAATTTTCTTTTCTGAACAAGATATTTATACCATTAGGTAGCAATACACATAGGCCTTGAGAAAGAACTGTCTTTCAATAAGTAATACAAATTTGAAAGGGTACAAGTAAACTTTTAAGTGATACGTAAAAAATAATAAATCATTCTTAATTAGGGTGCAATGAAGTAAATATTTTAAAAAGAAAAATTTTAAATACTTAAAAGAAAAAGTTTTAAAATGTATTTTTTCTATATGAGGCCATTGTGAAAATATGAATGACTAATGTAATATGAAAAACAAAAACTAAATTCAAGACTTTGAACTACCAGTGAGAAAGAGGGTAATACATGTTCTTGGTCTCAGAGGTTCCATTAGCCCAGGATATTCTGCAATCCTACTTTGCATTAAATCACCTGGGAAGTTCTTAAACATGACTATGCCTGGGCTTTACACACAGAGATCCTGGCTTAGTGAGTGTAACTATTGAACTGTGTCCCCAGAAAGATTGAACGTGGCTTCATTTAGAAATAGGGTTGTTGCAGATGTAATTGGTTAAAATGATGTCACAGTAAAGTAGGGTTGGCTCTTATTTCAATATGACTGTGGCCCTTACAAGAAGACATTGTTAAGATATGCAGGGAAAATGTCACGTGATGATGAAGGTTGAGATTGGAGTCATGCAGCTGCAAGCCAAGGAATGTCCAAGATTGCAGCCACCACTAGAAGCTATTGGACAGGCAACGAAGGATACTACCTAGAACCTCAGAAGCAGCATGATGCTGCTGACATCTTGATTTCAGATTCTAGACACCAGAAATGTGAGAGTATGCAGTTATGCTGTTTTAAACCACTCATTTTGTGGAACTTCGTTATAGCAACTGTATTACACTGAGTCTGAAGTGGGATCCAGACATCAGTATTTTTTAAGTCTCTTCTGGTGATTTTAATGTTCATCCAAGATTGAGTACCACTTGTTTCATAACCTTTTATTTTTTCAGTTCTGGGAACATTGTCAATAAACAGATATGCCGACGCTTAACTTGTGAGGAGCCCGACAAACAAATGAAAATAAGAAGAAAAAAATGGCCAACCTCTTAAACAAAATTCATGCACAAAATGACCTCCCATTATATATTTTATGGAATAAACAATAACCCATGAAGTAAGAAACTTCATGAAAAAAGATTTGCAAGACCAAACAATAGTATAACCAAAAAAGGAAACAACTATATTCTATTCTCAAAAGTTGCAATGCATATTAGAATCTGTTGTAAAGATAACTTCTTGAACTTTAGAGGCTTTTGGATGGGTCAAAATGTGTGGATTTGTTTCTGTAAAGGATAATTAATTATAACGTCCCAAAGAGCAGATGTGTTATCAATATTATGCTATAATACTAGCACTTTCCCTTAATTTATCAGAAGTTAAGAATTAAAGGCTGCATTTTCTTCAAATTGTGAATTTGGCTATTATGTAGGTAAATGTGAACATCATGCAATGTATTTTTCTACCCATGTCATATAGCATTGCATTTGAAAGACTGAAAATGAGTAAGAGACAGAGGTGGAACAGGAAATATGGAAAGAGGGAGACACATACATACACCCCAAATGTTAAAAATTTAGAATTAACTTGTTCAAAGAAATTTATGGATAAAAACTATAGTGGAACTCTTTTATAGTATGCATTAAGGTATTAAAAAGCTATCCTATCCTCTATAATAAAGCCTAATATGCAAATTGACTGAACAGTGGAAAGATCGGTGGAATGACCTGTCTCATGACTGGTCTCTATGATGTGCACTGACCACCAGGGAGCAGACGCTCAATGCAGGAGCTGCCCCTAGCCCACAGGCCCCAAGCTAGCCAAAGTGGGTGCCAGTGGAGTGCCTGATCGCCCTGCCAGTTGCCCCACAGATTGGCCCTGATCGCCAACCAGGCCTACGGACCCTACCCGTGCACAAATTTCGTGCACTGGACCTCTAGTATACATGATTAGAGATATTCTATAAATAATATAACCTTGATATTTGGAAATTCTAATAAAGAGGACAACTAAAACTAATACAAAATAATATTCAATATAAACTGTAATTGAAAAAACTAAAAAATATAAAAAGTATTTAAAATAAACAAAACTAGAAGACATAAGTTTGTCTATTCTTTAAAACTAATTTCTAATACATCTAACTCAACACTTGGATTATATAGAAACACCTGAATATATTCAAGAAAGAACATTGCTATACTTTTATAGAAATGCAGTTTTTTAATCCTGGCTGGGTGGCACAGTTGGTTGGAGTGTTGTCTCATACACCAAAAGGCTATAGGTTTGATTCCCAGTCTGGGCACATACCTAGGTTGTGGGTTTGATCCTCAGTCAGGAATATACTGGAGGCAACCAATCAAAGTGTCTCATATCAATGTTTCTCTCCCTTTCTCTCCCTCCTTTCCTCTCTCTAAACATATCTTCAGGTAAGGATTAAAAAAATAAATGAAATAAAATTTAAAAAGTAAAAATAAATTAAATTTTCTAAATTAACTTTCCCATTTTCTTCAATAGGTCACTCACAGAAATGTTTATTCATAAATCCATTTTAATATTTATCTTAATGATTATGTAAGTGATCATAATTGCAGTGTCTCAGGTTTGGCTGAATAGACATAAAGTGCAATCTGGAAATAAATCTATCCTTCTAAAATCATTTTGCAAGTCTGAGTTTCCTGTCATAATAGATTTCATAGTAGTGCTAATGGAAAACATGAGAAACTTATTTTTTCCTGAGTATTTAACTCATAAAATACTTAAATATTTAATGCATAACACTCTAGAAACAATGTTTATACCATTAAAAACAATTATATTTTTATTTTTTCCACATAAGTATAAAAGTATTTCATTAGTCAATATATTTCATTGTCAAAGTTTACTCTGATAGTTTTCATTTATGCATTATTCATGCTCATATTTACACAAACAAAATACTCTAAAGATCACAATAATTAAAAAAATAAACTAGATTAAAATGTTAATGTAAAATACACTATAAAGGCATAATTTTAGGCTTAGAGACTATGTGAAATTGTAATATTTAATTTAGCTTTAGCTTATTTTTCCTTTGTATTTTTTGTCTATGAACAAAGGCTACAAGGACAATACTTAATGCTTTTGTTGCAAGAAAATATTTTAATTTATGCAAATTTTTATTATTTAAAAGCTTAAGTATTCAATTGAAACTTTCTATAAATCGAGATACAACATATTCAGTCATTTCACTTAATGTATAATTTCAATCTTTAGAACATGATGTATGTTCTTTGAAGAATTTCATTAAAGTAAAATCCATTGAGCAAGTATAATTTTAATACATTTTTGTACAATAAATTAATTTATTTCAACAGCTTAATTCTTTTATCATATTTATATGCTTTCCTTTCTTGGGTTTGCTATGAGATGGAGAATAAGGAAGACATTAAAGGATTGCTTAGGAGAGAATCTCAAAATGATTACTAAAACAAAACAGATAATGAGTTTTATTCAGACATAAGAAAGAAGCAGTTCAATGTCTGTAGGGAAACTATGTAAACTGGTAATGTCATTTAATTTGTGTAATAACCTTTAACCTCCAAGATGGGACTGAAGTTGGACAAAGAGGAAGAATATTTAATTTAATACTTTAACACACTGTTTTATAGTCTTGCATCATAAATCCACCAATCAATAAAGCACAATCTTTTGCAATGTTCCATCTTTATAAAACAAGCCACAATAATAAATGAAAATTTAAGAAGAATACTCTCTCACTATAAGAAAAAAAGAGGTCATACTAATAAACTAACGCTAACAGAATAGCAATAAAGGAAAAGCTGCATTTATTGCCTCTGGGTAGAATAAGAAGTATTGGTCTCTAGGATAATTCAGAATCAAAGGTTGAATTCAAAAAGATGTATTATAAAATAAAAAGTATAAAATGTTCAGTATAAAAGTATATTATATTCATGTGATTAACTAAACATTTAAAAAATTGCTTTGTCTAATTGCCTCCTATTCACCACAAAATGCATTATATTTTATCAGCTTAAAATATTTTCTTAGAGTAAGTCTAAACACAGCTCATTTCCCTAAAGGATTATTTTCATTTAGCTTTACTTTATGTCTCTCTCTTTTTAATTATTTTCATTTTCATCTATCAGTTAAAGATTCCATCACCAAATATGCTATAGATGTGGGGAGAAGATAGTTCTATCATTAAATGTTCCCTTGATATAACTTTTAACTTACAAAATTGAAGTTGACCAGCACTTTGCATAACCTAAACTCCTGAACTTTAACAAAACTCAGAATTAGGTCAAAAAATATAGACCGGACACATAATGTGCTCCAGTGTCCTAGGTTCCACCTATGTATAAGTAAACAAAACTGAGAAAAGTCCTGTCCCCTATGCAGCATGTATCATAAACTAGTATATGTTGTTAATGAAGCCCAGGATCATACACACTGATTAAGTGTGGCATCCAAATTCCTTGTTCTTGAAAAATAAACAAAGACAAATGGTAGAACTGGGATTCTGGATTTAGGAAAATGTTAAAGGGAATTCTCGAAGACGTAGTAAATGATGTTAATATACTTGCATCTGGTACAGGCTCAGGCAACCACCATTGAAACTCCATGACTCAAAACTCTAAACTGATGCTTCAAGAGATATTTACATAGCCCTTTGTATTTGTTTTGATGATGACACTCAAGAAATACTCAGGTTTGCTCAAGGTAAAAATGGTAGGACCCATAAGTATAATCATAACCAACTTAATTTTATTCTCCAATTATCTTTTCAAACTTATTCAATGGTGGTAAGAGACAGTATTTTCCACAGGCCACCTCAAAATTTCTCAGATTACTATTTGGCAATATAATGTTGCCAGTTACTTTATGTAGTACAGTTACTTTATACAGTAACATACAGTTTTGACTCAAATTATACTTCATCTCTATGTAATAATAAACACTAGCATCTTAATTAAAAGACATTTTCCTTTACAACACTGAAGGAAGGGAGCATACAGGGCAGAAAGCAAAAGGTAAGTTCTGACTTGGCCAATGCTGCCATTATTTGAGATCACTCTCTCTGGGCACAGCTAATGTTTGAAGCCAACTTCTTATCTAGTTAAGGCACTGTGCTTGTTCTTAGAGGCCACCATCAATAAATCAAATTGGAGTCTAAGTTCTTCTGCCCCTGAATTTTCTACATAGTTATAACTGGATACTTAATTCAAGTGGATTTGGGGGCAAGACTATTTAATGATGGTGTTTCCGTCAGAAGTACATCGTGTCTGTTTAACTGCATTTTATGATGCCAGCCACCACCGATGATCATGAGCTAGACTCACCACTTCATTAGGACTTGCAACTTGGTTATACTCTTAATATATCATGCCTTACTCATTTATTTGGTAGAAGATATATACAAACAGATATTTCCCTAGAAAATTATTTGGTTATTCTGAGGTACAGTTTATTTGGGAAATGCTTGACTCCATCACCCTCTATATAAACCTTTATCTGTCCTTTAAAAAAATCAATTCCCTACAATTATCTAAAGGTGAACAAGGAGTTTACATTTTAGTATTGTTACAAGCTCATGGATTTAAATGTATGAGATCTGTTTGAATACAGGATGTATGGTATCCTTAGTGGTGGTTGTGTTTTAATACTTATTTTTCCTTCTTACTATCCTTTCTCCATATTTAATATCAATACTCAAACATTAAAATAAAACACATTAACTATTTTTCTAAATCTAAGTATAAATTATATGAAATTTATTTTCATGAGAGAAACATTTATATCTAAAAGCAATGCACATATCTAGAGTTATTTATGGTTTCCCCCAAATAAACTCTTCTGTATCTTAGAAAAACATGAGACATGTGACATTGCTCTAATATTTTAATCTACTTGGGAAATCAGGTCACCCTGGTTCTAGCTTTTATAATCGTTAAACATTTTAAATTTCATGTACGTGAAGCCCTATTTACTAATGTAGCATCTTAAGGGCCTGTTTTGAAGGAAAGTATTAGAGAATGAAAAATTTATTCTTTGTATTGTTTACTAGTGTTTTTTTTCAAAGTTTAATTCTTTAAATAAGAATGGCATAAAGTTTTATGTTTCTCTCACGCACAATACACACACACACACACACACACACACACACACACACACACACCAGGTCACCAAGGAAAATTAACAAATTTAAATCACATTTCCTAGTCTTAGAAAACCTTATAATGTGGTGTATATATATGTTTATTCAATACTGTAGAATAAGAAATCTTCCTCCAGGATCCATATTTTAAATCCCTAAAATATACTGCCTTTCTTCTTTTCAATTTTCAATTATTTTTCCACAAGAATCTTTTTTTAAGTCCTTTTGATATCATTGTGAATTTATTAAATAAAAAGTGAAAAAATATTGATTAATTCTGGGGGATTTGGGGTTACTTGATGAATTATACCCAAAGAGAATCAATTAGTAGAACATTTCATCCTATTAGGAATTCTCTAATGACAAGAAGAATTGATTTCTTGATTTATACTGTTTATTTTCCTCAGTGATTTAAGGCAATACAAGTAATGCAACCTTTTATAATGTGGAAATGATACAAAGATCATATAAATAGATAATATGATAATTTAGAATTTTAATATTTAAAAGTATCTAAAAAACCTAAATCAATGGACTGAAAAAGAAACAATATGAATAAATGCAAATTCTTAATACAAGTAAAAGATGTAGAATTGGCCTAGAATTTCATGCCAGAAAGGCATGACATTTACTGAGTCACAAATTCAACTAGAAAAACAGTTTTATGAATTATGATTACATTTATATGCTCTTATACATAAAACTGAGGTTTATGCCGGTACTGGTGTCGTCGCTCTACTGTATAGTTCACTTCTAGAATTTCAGCAATGTTATATGGGAAGGGTTGGGGAGGAGGTGGGTAATTTTTTTAATGGTCAGCCAAAAAGTTTGATGAGAAATGGTCAGAAAAATACAGAATATTTTGTCTGGAGGAAGAAACACGATAGATGACCTGTACAGTGAGATGATTAGAACACAGGAGAAGTCATAGATATTTGCCTTCCAAGAAAATATAGCAAAGTTAAGGTAGAAACTATGGAGATGAACATTTTAATTTGATTCAGGAATACTTCCCTCATTCTTATATTTGCTAAAGATATAAGAGGTCTTATACAAAGGCTCAGTTATATAAAAATGGATAAGGAGGATAAAGGAGTTATTTATCCACAATAGGGAAGCTCAGTTATATAACATCTAATATTTCAAGCTTAATTCTTCATGTTCCATGAGTGTTAAGTAATAAAGATATATGGGCTCACTGATACATAATAGACTACTACAGAGATTATAATAATTTAATATATTCTTATAGATAGTGTCTATTAGCTGTTTAAATTAGAATTAATATTTTCTAAACAGTATATGTTCATTCCCTCCTTAGAATTATTTCACAAAAATATTTCCTGTAGTACAAGACAATCAGCCAGAGAAAGTTTAAATTAAATACTTAGTAAACTTCATGATGTAAGTTTACATTGAAAGCAAATTACAATATTACAGAGGCACTGTGTTCATCTAAATAATTTTCTTTTTTTCAATGCTTTCAATTTCTTTTTTTTCCCCAATGCCAAATCCTATGGCCAGATAGTGTTTGAGAGATGAGTATAAGCTGCCACAACCTAAGACTCACATGGGTTTGAGTTCACCAGAGCTCTAATGCAAGGGTCACAGCTAGTAAGTGGCAGAGCCATAATTTAATACTCTGGTCTTCTGAAAACATATCACTATTTTCCACATATTAAGATTCATAACACCACAAACACACACATGCATGGATGCATGCATGCACACACACAACCAGACATATAAGCACACACAAAATTTAAACATATCATTTTATGTCCTATGTTTCTCCTTTAATCGACATAGTAGAGAACTTGAAATTAGCCTAGCCTGCCTAAATCTTGTACCCCTGGTTTTAATTACTACAAGTCATTTTTTTTTTCATAATCTACTCACTATCACTTAACTTTCTGAAGTAAGAATTACTTGTGGAAAAGAAAAACAGATTAAGAGACAGGGCCTAAAAATTCTCATCACAAGGAAAAACATTTTTGTCTATACGAGGTGATGGATGTTATCTATATTTATTGTGGTAATCATTTCACAATGTATGTAAGTTAGATCATTATGGTGTAAACCTTGAAATTATAGACTACTGTATGTCATTTATAGTTCAATAAAACTGGAAAGCATATGTTCACTTGAAAAAAAAAGAAAATAAATAAAACTTAATTTTAACTGGCAAAAAAAAAAAAGAGAGACAGTGGCTTAAGATGATATTTGGTGTCAGCCAAAACAATCCTGTGAGGAAACAATTACCTTAATAACAGATGTCTCCACTCTGGATGGGGGACTCTGAACTTGCGCTGCTGCCGCCATATTTGCAATGGTGCTGAGATGGTTCATTTGGCTCATTGCCATGGTGACAGATGCTGGAGGTAGGCTGACAGGAATTAGAGGGTGGGGCATCATCATAAAAGGAAGTTCCAGTCCTATAAAAAATGCACATATATCATCATTGCTCTGGTCAAATAAAACTATGAAACATGGCATATACCATTTATTAAAATGGTTAAAAACATACATCGTTGAAAATTGAACCATTCAATAATGTCCTAATAATGGCAGTCAAATGAGAAACATCGGTCCTCTTTGCATGCAACAAAACCTGCTTGTCACTCAGGGAAATTAGGCTTACAGCTAACTAGTTTGATGCCATGTTTTATCACATCATCACTCTTCATGTGTGTAGTACAAATGGTCACTTCTTTGCCAAATTATTCTTCTGAGCAGCCTAATTCTTGCTTAAAATACTAGGGTTTCCTTTAACTTACCACAACTAGTTTTCTAATGTAGTATGTACCTATTATGTCCTCTATTTATTTTCTTTGCAACTACCATTTTTAGTGCTAAAAAAATGCCATCATACCAGTTGGCAGAAGGTGGCCCTGTTGAATTTGGTGGAAAGGATGACCAACCAAAAGGCTATGCACCCTTGGCATGTAGGGGTGGATAACAGAAGCCTGAGATCCCTGGCGTGGAGAAGAGTACAGTATTTTCTTACCCAGAGAACCATCATTTCTGCCTGTGGGGAATAAATATAAATTATTTGGATACATTATTATTCCAAATCTTCTAATGACTAACTTGAAACGAGATCTTAAAAAGGATATTCCATTTTGGAGATTGGCTAACTGATTTCTTAGGAAATAAGCTAGTTTTCCCTAAACCCTGTTTTCTTTCTGTTTTTCTATTTCTTAATTTCTCAATTAAAAAAATAACATTTCTACAGCAGTTAGCCTATTTGCAGAGTCTAATCTTGTTCAAGTAACCATCTTAATATAAAATGGACTCTATTACATGCCTAAAGAATTTGTTACTTCCTTGAAATGAAGCACACTGATAGTTATAGAATGCAAAGGTATCCTTGTAAACAATTTCCTAGTTTCCATTCATAGTTAAAGTTCTTCACTTAATTCCACAGCAAATCCTAAACATGGAACCATTAAATGTCCAACCTTGTTAGACATAGTGGTGAGAACTCAAAATATTGTTTTACAAAAGAAAATAATGTCAAAGCAATAAATTAAATATATGTAAATTAATAGATAAATCATTTGTTTTCAACTTCAGAGAAATAAAATTTTATGACTGTGTTAACATCAGTGCTAAAGTCAAAACACTATATTCAAGGGCTTGCATTTCAGTATTGGTGGCCACGTCATTTAAATTTTGATATCACCAAATTAATTTTTTTTTTTTGCATCATAAGACACCCTTTTATTTAATCCAGTAGTGGTTGTTACTACTACATTTTATTTAAAATTTTTTTATTCTTCAGATTCTCCAGGCTTACGGATATCATCAATCTTCAAAATCATTCTAACCATTTGTGTTGCAAGAGAGATCTGTTGCTTTTTGCCAGTCAAGGTTTCTATGACATGTTGTTGCTTCATATCGTTTGTACCCCTGTGCATACAGTCGATCCCAAGAGCAGGATTCATATCCTTCACTTGTCTAGCTCGGACCTCCGACATCGTCTGGATGGGATTCATGCCACTGTTCTCAGCAAGGGCCACGGGGATGACCTCCAGGGCATCGGCGAATGCTCGCATGGCATACTGCTCCAAGGTTGGGCA
This sequence comes from Corynorhinus townsendii, assembly GCA_026230045.1. Taxonomy (NCBI): domain Eukaryota; kingdom Metazoa; phylum Chordata; class Mammalia; order Chiroptera; family Vespertilionidae; genus Corynorhinus; species Corynorhinus townsendii. The sequence goes on along the minus strand of JAPDVU010000003.1, from coordinate 66,049,219 downwards.
CTTATCTGCTGCTTGGCTAACGGCTAAAGCACAAGCGATTTCAGCAGCACCATACACCACACGATTATCACGGATGAGGTTCCGGATGACACACAAGGCATCGTGAAGGGATCGCTTTGCTTCCTCGATGATCATCTTATTTCCTCCTCTGATGAAAATGGTTACAGCTCTGGAGTTCTTACACTGCTCGATGACCAGCATCTTGTCTTTAGTTGTCCCAAATGAGATCTCTTTCACAATCCCAGCAAAGCCCAGCTTCTCAGCTGTGAGCTCTGAGAAGCGGGGGACAATCCGCCCCCCTGTTGCAATGGCAATCAACTCGATTTCAGGTCCTCCTACCCAACGAACCGCAGGCAAGTCGTTCTGAAGAAGTAAATGATTCGCTTCATCATCAAAGCCCCACTGACAAATAGCTAGGTTAGCGCCAGTTTCTTTAATTTGATGAATCATCTCTTCAAACTTCTCCTTTTCGTACTTCTGAAGGGCTTTATAGTCTTCCACAGAGGTCACATCCAGCTTATGCTTCGTCTTTGGTTTTGGTGGTTCAAATGGACATGTGAGAATTGCAATCTTAGCACCTTGTACTTGTTTTGGCATCTGTGGGTGACTAAAATCCTTGTCCACAATCACGCCCTTAATAAGTTTAGTGTCCTCCAACCTCCCGCCCACTTTGCCTTCTACTTTGATGAGCTCAAAGTCAACGTCTCTGCGCTGCATGTCAGCCTCAGTGAGGATAGCATTCACGGCAATCTCAGCCATTTGTCGGTGACAGCTGTTAACCACTTTGGAGCCCAGAGTGGTTTTTGCAGTCTGAATCAGGGGTTCAGTGTACTTCATGTCAACAAGGACACTATCTCTGATCTCGTCCAGGTACTCGATAGCAATGCGGGCGGCTTGCTCATAGCCATCAGCGATCCTGATAGGGTGAATGCCACGGTCCAGCAACTGCTCGGCTTCTTCCAACAAGGCACCAGCCAGGACAACCACTCCTGTGGTTCCGTCTCCAATTTCATCATCCTGTGATTTGGCCAGTTCAACCATCAACTTGGCAATCTGGTGATCAATATCCATCATGCTTAAAATGGTGGCACCATCATTAGTTACAGTCACATCACCATCTTTATCCACCATCATTTTATCAAGTCCATTTGGTCCAAGTGATGTTCTCATTGTATTTGCTACAGCCTTTGCTGCCATTATATGAGACTTGAGAGCCTCCAGTCCCATAAGACGAGTCTTGCGGTCCTGATCCTTGATGATGAGGAAAGGCCGTCCATATTCATCGAAGGCGAGAGTCCTGAAGGACACCATGGTTCTGCAGCTGGGGTTACTTCCCCACAACCGGCGGAGACCAAATTAAATTATTTTAACACTAATTTATTGCTTAACTGAATCTGTCGAACATATGAACTACCCACTTAAAAATGTTTTGTAATATCCCTATCAGCTTATGAGATCTCCTTTCTTATAAAAAGATACCATATTTTTATGTAATATGCTTAGAAACTGCAAAGTTGGTAAAGCTCCAATTTAAATGCTTTAGCTCTATTAAAAGCTTCATTGTAAAATCTCTACGACACAGTTTTTAATGAAGAATACTTAGTTACTGCCATGATTTTTTCCCATTTACTTCATGAAGACAGTTAAGGTTCAATATAAATTCAAACTCATTAGCTCAATACTGTCTGGATCTTAGAGTAAATTGTTCAGAAGTGGATAATGAAAACTCAATTCAAATTCTTCAGCAATCAAACAAAGCAATTTTATTAAACAATAAAAAGAATCAATTAAATGTATATCGTTATTATCTTTATTATTTTATAAGAAACCATGACAGCTTTTGGCATAAAAATAAGTTTATAGCTTTATACAAAAATGACTCACATAAAAGAATTATTTCACTTTACTCCTATACTGTGATGTAAATGTTTACTTTTATATTCACAAATTTATGTACCTTATTTCTCTACTGATGACTTATTTGATGTGCAAAAACTATAAATATGTGAATTTTTCAAATATATGATGTCAGGAGAATATTCAGTGACAAAATAGTTTAAATATTTCTACATTATATTGCCTTTATGAAAGTATATCCAAATTTTTGTCATTGCATGTTTACTTTTTATGTTATCAATTAATACAAGAAATGGGGCATGCTCACTATTTGGATATAGAAACAATACTGCAATAGATGTTATTTGAATATGAGAACTGCATTGGAAATATATAATTAACAGTTAATTTTCTTTAACGTTATATTTCATTTAAAATATCCAACAATGCAAGGATTATATTTTTATAATATATTGCTTATCTGAGGATAATTAATATATGGAGTAGAGAATGATATTCATATCCATTATTTTAGATTCACTTTAAGTTCTGTTTATAACTATTATGTACCTTTTTTTCTGTTTACTTGAACTAATTTCTTTTTTTATTTGAATTCTGATTGCCAGTTAATAAATGGGAAAAGTCATTTTTTCAAATATATTTTAATTTCACTCATATACCAATAGAAAGGCACTATAATCCTATTTATTCACATTATCGAGGTGTAAAACATTAAGCTGAAATTCTGATTAAATCATCTGGAAAACAGGGTATAATAGACAAAATACTATCTATTTTCACATCTATTTTGCATTGTAGGACATCAGGCCCTTGTGTAAGGATAAATATTAATCATCTATATATAAATTTTCCATAGCAAGTTTATAACACTAGATGGAATTTTCCTACTACATAAAATGCTGCTAGACATCTCTACCAATCATCATTTGTTAAATACACATGATGTTAGTTCATTTAGGTAATAAATAGAGCAAACAATTAAGAAACTAAGTCTGATGAAAATATACAATATGTAACTAAGTCAGCTGTAAGTGATTTCTGCATTATTTATAACACCCATCTCCTCTATTAGCATGAATAAATAAGAATTAAAAGTAAGCCACTTTAGAACAAGACATGCCCACAGTTATTAAATGTATAATTTCAAGTGCTTTGGTTTAAGCCAATATATTTAGTGATATAAGCTATTATGCCTACATACGAACACGCAGTAGACATATATAACATTAAGAAAAAGGTTTACTATTATCACTTGAAAACTTGCAAGAGACAGATGATTCAATATACAAGAAACATTTCAATATTTGGTAAGGGGAGTTAGAGAGAAACGGGAAATAACTGATTCATTTCTCCTCTTTGATTCTTGTAAAATCATGCTGTTTCTTTGACTTCACATTGGAATACAAAGACAAAGTTGAGATAGCCCTAGTACAGCCTCAACGAGCATGCACTATGACAGGGTGTTGGAGCATGTAATAAAAAAACTCATAAAATATAATAAAAATATATAATGTTTTTGAGCCCAAGAAAATGGTCATCAGCTCATGAAATGATCCAGAGACTGCATCCCCTCTCTGATTGTTTAATCTGTAATCCGATTTTAATGTTGAGGGGAGGGCTTCTAAAGAATATCTTATATCTAGTTCTACAAACAGATGTGGTGGAGCACTGGGACAGCCTTAGCTAGGCACCTGCTGAAACAGATGTAGGCAGATGCACACTGCTGGTAGCAGAGCATGACAGCCAGCTTCTATATGCTGAAATTAATGAGTGTAACCAGAAGCACCATGAGGGCAGCTACTAATGCTGTGGCATGATCTTTGGTGGGGTGATATTAACACAGGTAGAGTTTTGCAGGAACCAGATGTAAGTGGGTATACAAATGCAAGGGAGAAAGTTGTAATTAAGACCAACTACCAATTTGGTCTCTAGCTAAAAAGTCCCAATTATGCATTTACATTATCTGAAAAGGTTTACTTACCCTGCCTAATTACACTGACATCATAGCAGCACAATTCACCATAGCTAAGATTTGGAAACAGCCTAAGTGCCCATCAGCAGATGAGTGGATTAACAAACTGTGGTACACCTATACAATGGAATACTATGCTGCTGTAAAAAAGAAGGAACTCCTACCATCCGCAACAGCATGGATGGACCTGGGGAGCATTATGCTAAGTGAAATAAGCCAGTCAGAGAAAGATAAATATCACATGATCTCACTCATTTGTGGAATATAATGAACAACATAAACTGATGAACAAAAATAGAGACAGAGAAGCATTGAACAGACCATCAAACCTCAGAGGGAAATCAGGGGAGGGTGGGGGGAGAGGTAGAGATCAACCAAAAGGCTTGTATGCATGCATATAAACATAACCAATGGACACAGACACAAGGGGGTTAAGGCATGTGCTAGGAAGGGGGGCGGGCAATGGGGAGAAAAAGAGATATATGAAATACCTTGATAAAGGAAAAAAAAAGAACGTATCAATAAGCACATGTTCAAATATGTGGGACTTAATGTCCAAAAAGTGATTTCATGGGCTTAGTTTCCTTTCATGCAAAAGATGTGTGTTCGTTCCTCAGTGACTAACAAGGTGATCTTAAATTTAGTTTAACTGAATGCAAGCTGTAAGGACTATGTATGGGAGATTCTCTCTCCCTTAAACCCACAGCACCCCAACATTAAAACATGGTTATAGGTTCTGAGAAAGCAAAAAACCTGATACACTATTTCAGCGGGGGGCGGGGGGGGGGTTTATTATTATCTCAGAGCATTTTCCTTGGCTTGCCTCCAATTCATGTTTTTTGTTGTATTTTATGATGCATATTTTATGGTGGGATAGGTTGTAAAGACAGTAAAGCCCTCACTGCTCTAAGTGTAACCAGATACTGAACATTCAGAATTGATGGGTTACAAATATAAAATGGTGTTAATTTCCCTCTAATTACCACCTTTAAAGATGCTCTGTCACGTTCCCTTTTCTGCCTCTTAAAAACCTTGAGCAGATTTTGAGTATTCTAGTTAACATTTATCTCTGCCTCACCGTCCCGTCAACACTGGCCAGCACTACAGCCTAGCTCTGCATCTGTCCTCCTCCTCCACTGCTTCTACTGGGTAGTGACATAAAGGTCTCCTATCCAACCGGTTCCTGCTCAAGTCTTCCCTGTATGGTTACTTCTGTGGCTGTGCTTATGGACCTTTGACGTGTCTAAATGCTAAGTATCTCCTATCAAGTAATGCCTGGTCCTTAAGGGCGGCCTTCCAAGGGAACCTCCTAACTGTACAAGTCCCTTTAGCTTCCTGATCTTCCTAAATTGCCATTGTCCCTGGATACCAGGCCTTCTCTTGGAGTGGGTCTGGTTGTCCTGACGATGTCCACTCTCCCTATCCTGATACATTCTCTCCATTCCTTATCACCCTGCTCAAATATGTTCAAAGAAACAAAGATCAGTTCACATCAACGCAGACATCCCAATATGAAATGAGTGGAGACATGTATGATCCTTGAGTAATTCTCTTGGAACTCCCTTCCCTTTGCTTGGTGGTGAAAAAGACCCTCAAAAAGGGATCCAGAGACAGAGAAGCACCAATCAGATGCTCAAACCTCAGAGGGAAGGTAGGGGAGGGTGGGGGTAGGGAGCAGATCAACCAAAAGACTTGTATGCATGCATATAAGCATAACCAATGGACAGAGACACCGGTGGCGGGGGGGTGAGGGCATGTATGAGAGTGGGGTGGGGAGGCAATGGGGGATATGGACACATATGTAATACCTTAATCAATAAAAAATCAATAAAAAAAAGGATCACTAAGCCACAGCCCTCCCCATTAGGTGCTATCTCTTCACTATAATTATTTCTTTAAATCCTCTCTCCCTGCAGTCTTTCCCCTTCCAAATGGCAGGAGGATATTTGTGGAGTATAGAGTGATAGGATAGTAATGCTGATGCAACTGCTCTTAACAAATACCAATTCTATTTTATTTTTTACTTTCTTTAAAATGAGGAGTAGCTGGTACCTTTTGTTCTTGTGTGGGACCATAGCATAGTTAACAGAACCACAACAGATATGGCTGTATTATAAATAAAATTTTAGTAACTGGTTCTTGTAAATAAACTGAAATAAAGGGAAAGAACGGTTAAAATATCATTTTACAAATCAATTGAGACTTCAAATTATTGAGACAAAATTTCAAAGACAAAAGGTTACCATGAAAAAAAAATTAAGGAGTGATTAAATTTGGAGATAATCATTATTGAAAGAAAGATCACTTTATTTTTTTAAACACAATTTTTAGGTACAAAAGAAAAATGAAAAATGTTTTTGTAAGGGTATTAATTAATACTGTTTCTCTTTAATGAAAAAAACAAACTGGGTATCTGTATGAGTAGCATCAATTAAATTCCCAGCCCAAATGATTATATTTATTACTGAGTTCTAAGAGTATATAATGAGGCTTAGATTTCAAAAGAGAAGCCAGTACAGTATTACTTTATAAGACTTTTTGCTGGGATGCATGTAAAATAATCAAACACTAAATTAAGTGATTTGTAAAAAATAAATGTCTTTTAAACTACCATACATTAGAATAGCAAAAGTATGTTCAAATATTATTATCCTTTATATGTATGTTGACATGCAACTTATTTGTTCAGATTTTCCCACAGGCTGACCCTGATAAAGGAGGCAAATCTCAAAGGGACTAACGGTCACACCACTGCTTAGTGAGTGACAGTGATAGACTCTGACTGGAACCTGACATTGTCAAGAAGCATTTACAATGAAAATGATGGCAAGAGCAGGCATTTACTCCACACCATTGGAGACCACTTGGAAGGATGTTGATGACATTTTAACAATGGAAACAAGACTACCAAGCAAAAGTAAATACTAGTCACAGGTGCTACAGATGTTCAGCTGTTATTTCAGCGGTGGGAGGGAATAAACAAGTTACTATCTTTTAGAGGATTAACTTCACCCTAATGAAATGTCAGCAGTGATACCAGTACTTTGCATAAATAGGAGAAACAGCCTTCTCATCAGTGACGGTAATATAATCTCTATAGCTGTTTCTAGAGAACCATCTGAGCTCAGTGGATCCAAGGTAGCACACATAAACACTGAAATCTTCTGGCTCAATTTCATCAAATAGCTTTATTTTAAAATGAGGGAAAAGCTATGTTTAAAAGTACAATTAATTAGGGGCAGAATTTAAAATATCCCAGTTTAAGTACTCTGTTTTAGCAAAAGAAAAGAAAAAAAACACCCTCAAAATGTTCCTAATTAGTTTAGGTGATACCAGAGTCTAACTTGGAATTAGGCTATTTCCAGAGGCTAAGATTTATATATGAACACATATCATGTTTGATTTAGAAGTGCTGGGGGAAAACAGAACTGGTTGGATGTCCAAACCTGCTTAGCTTACATTCTGCTATTAGTTCATTTTTGTCTTAGAGAGAAAGAACAAGATTGTCATTAGTTCCAATAAATATGAGTCATTTAGGAAAACATGTTGTTTACTCCAAAATAATTAAACATATTTGTTTGGCTACCTATCATTAACTAAACCATACTCTCTGTTACCTAAGTGTTGAAATATTTAATTAGGAATTTCAAACTCTTGTCATACAAGGTTCTTTTTTATTTTACCTGTGAATATAAAGATATTTTCATATATTTTGTTTTATACATAATACTAATACCATAGTACTGGAGCTATTAGTGCAGTGGTTCTCAACCTTTCTAATGCCGTGACCCATTAATACAGTTCCTCGTGCTGTGGTGACCCCCAACCATAAAAATATTTTCGATGCTACTTCATAACTGTAATTTTGCTACTGTTAATGAATCGTAATGTAAGTATCTGTGTTTTCCGATGGTCTTAGGCTTTACAGCAGTGGTTCTCAACCTGTGGGTCTGACAGCAGCGGTTCTCAACCCATGGGTCTCGACCCACACATTGAGAACTGCTAGCAGGGTCCCTTAAGACCATCGGAAAACACAGATATTTACATTACGATTCATAACAGTAGAAAAATTACAGTTATGAAGTAGCAACAGAAATAATTTTATGGTTGGGGGTCACCACAACACGAGGAACTGTGTTAAAGGGTCGCAGCATTAGAAAGGTTGAGAACCACTGTTTAGTGCCTGGGACTCATCCGCACCATCATAATAGTTAAATATCTTCACCAAGTTGAAATACTTCTATTGCCCCACATACTCCACCATGTTGTTGAGAGTAATGTAAGTTAACATGCTGCACAAAATGACACCAAAATATTGGAAATAAGAACTACTTATTTTTTTTTTAAATTTTGCTTAAATATCCTTTACCATGGCTGATGACTGCTGAACTAGAAAAAATAAGAAACAAATTATAAAATCAGAGCTGAAGTTCAAGTCACTAATGTCAGATGGAATACATAAAGGAGTCTTCAAGAACAGGTAGATATTACTAAAAAGCTTTATCCTAAGAATCTTTGAAGAATCATGGAAAACCAAAACAGCATTAGGAAACTTAAAATAGGCAATGACTTCCATTTTAAATAGCCTTGATTTTGAACTCATAAATATTATTTGATGGAGATAATATATACAGAATGCAATGCTTTATGCATTTTCTTTATGTCATATCAAATCCCAGACAGTTTTGATGCAACTTAAAATAAAAAGAAGGACCATCATTATAAAGATAAAAGGTTAAATACTTTATGTGGAGAACACAGAAATAATTATATCGGAAAGCACTTGGTTTTTTGATGCTGCTATTTGCTTTGAAGTCATTAGCACCATGCTCAGAGTGTGAACCAGGTAAAACAGAGCCTCAAAACAAAACATAGCAAAACAAATGACAGACTTAGACTGGGAGATAGCTGCAGAGGACTCAGTATAAAGAAAGAAATAGTAGCCAGACTAATTTGTTTTGACTAAATGTTGGAGTGTTTTGTTGATATGGACTATAATATCATTGTAAACAAGAGCCAAATGTTTCTATTCAGTTGAAATGATGACATTCCAATAGATTGGTTAATTTCCACAGCTAAAGTATAGTGCTATTATGGACAGAGTAGAAATACCAATACTAGAAACATATTTCAGCTTTCCAACCTAAAGTGTATTTATAAAATTCTTCCAAATAAAGCAATTTGGTATAATGCATCCATGTTAACTTAACTGCGTCTTTTAACCTTTTTCATTGCCAATGTCAATAAATTTCTACCTTCTTCCACTTTAACTCATCAAATTATTTTTCCATTAGGCAAACAAATGAACTGGAAATTCTCCTCTCTTAAGGATAATGTCATTTCCCTATAGTTTCAGAATTACATTAAATAAAATCTCAAGTTAATATACTTTCTATAATGTTAGTACAGTAATAAATGTCCTGATATATAATATTAATAATTTTATGTTCATGTGTAATTGTTGCTCATGGTCAGCTGAAATCAGTTTTAACTTCTACTATTTTAGACAACATTTTTAGTTTTAAATTACTTACGTTGTAATTGAAAAATCTTCTCACTTGAGCCAAAATTGCTATGGAATTTTCTGAAAAGTATAAAATATTCATATGTAGGATGACATACTCACAGGAGTTGTCTTAGTATTTCTCATATGTATGCATCTAGTGTTAAATTATCTTCTCCCTAATCCTTGTTAGCTTCAACAAATGACATCACTAGCTAGGTATAGAAGTCAGAAACCTTGGAATCATCTTTATCTCCTCTCTCACTGTGTGATAGCAGTATCCAATTCCTTTTTATGTCCTGTTGATTTTATCTATGTAATCTATCTCTACAGAGTTTCTATATCTGCTGCTGTAATCAGGGCCAAGAAACATCATTACTTTTAAGTACAAACCTTACACTGTTTCTCTCCTGCTTAGAGGACTGCAATTGTTTCCCATTGCTATTAAGGGAATTACCCAACATTTCTTGTCTTAATGTAAGCATCATGTGGCCAGGCTTATGTGCCTTCTGCTCCCATGGCATCCACAGCATTTAACAAATCAGGACTAACTCTCAGTCAGCTCTTGAACTGACAGCTGCAAACCAGACCTGTTCTTACATTCACATGTGGTACATTTCAAAGATGATCATCTATAATCTGTTCTTCGGGAGCTTATAGTGTGAAAGAAAGATACAACGATATAGCATATTTGCACACAAGTGCACACAATTTTATCAGATAGAATGAAAAATAGAGAAGTAGGATAATAAGAAATATGTTTGATATTTTAGAAATAAACTTGGTAGAACTTAGTGATCATTTGGAAAAGATAAAGAGTAAAATGTGTCAATGATACATCTGATAAGGGGTTAATTTCCAAACTGTATAAGGAACTCATACAATTTAACAAAAAGAAGACAAACAATCCAATTTAAAAATGGGCAAAGGACCTAAAGAAACACTTCTCCAGCCGAAACCGGTTTGGCTCAGTAGATAGAGCATCGGCCTGCGGACTGAAGGTTCCCGGGTTCGATTCTGGTCAAGGGCATGTACCTTGGTTGCGGGCACATCCCCAATGGGGGGTGTGCGGGAGGCAGCTGATCGATGTTTCTCTCTCATCGATATTTCTAACTCTTTAACCCTCTTCCTTCCTCTCTGTAAAAAATCAGTAAAATATATTTAAAAAAAAGGTATCATCTCACACCTGTCAGAATGGCTATCATCATCAACAAATCACCAAACAAGTGCTGGTGAGGATGTGGAGAAAAGGGAACCCTCGTGCACTGCTGGTGGGAATGCAGACTGGTGCAGACACTGTGGAAAAGTATGGAGTTTCCTCAAAAAAAATTAAACATATTAAGCCATCATACTTGAAGAGGGTATAAAATGCAGAAAGCTAATTCTCTTAAATTCATATTTCAACAGTAAGGTACAGAGTAAATTCCAAGTAAGCCAGGCTGAATGATTTTTAAAAAATGAAGAAGGCTGGGAAACTGAGCTGGCATAAACAGATATTGTTATATGACTTCTGTACCAAATTCTTATCACAAAAATGTATCAATGCATTTGTATAATATTCGAGCATATCTTTTTCATAAGATAATCAGCATGAACACCTGACAGATCTTGGGCTCTTAATACTGAATGAATGATTGAAGAACATTATGATTGGATTTAAAAACTTAACAATACAACTACTATTTACAGTAGGTAGACAGCCTAAAGAGAGACCAAAAAAAAAAAAAAAAAGACACAACTAAGCATAGTTTGAAAAGATGCTGTTAGTACAACTTGCAATATGATAAGAAATCACAGGATCCTCCTTAAGAACTTTATGGAGAGAGGCAGCTTTAAATCTAGAGACTACATCACAAAGAACTCAGCACATTTGAAGGACCATTGAAATAATATTATATTAGAGTCATAGATTACATGCAGATGGCAGGCCTGTTGAAAGCTACTGTTTATTTGAAACCAAATCGTTCTTTCCATAGATTCTATTATACGTAGTGAAAACGTACTATTCAAAGGCCTTTTCATCAGTTTTTCATGGGCAGACATGGCAGGAGATTTTCAAAGTCAAAATGACCACTAAAATTTCAGTTGCTGGCAATGAAGAAAAATACTTAGGAAGATTAGCAGAAATATGGATAATGTTATTTCTACATTTTAACTCTAATTTGGGAGTTAAATATAAGCACTCTCTTTTATCCCAAGAATGATTAGATACAATGTGTTGTTTTAGATTTGTATAGCAATGTGAATTAGAATAAGAAAAAATGGCTACAAAGTATGTTTTAAAATGATAATTTTTTTAACAATATCAACACCCTTAGGCCAATATAAAGTAAAATTTAAACATTATTATTCATTCTTTATTTTAAACATTACCTAGTGTAATTATTATAGCCATAATGTGACTGATGAAGAATGTAAGGGAGAATGCAACCAATCTAAAGGCACACAATGATTCATTGTCAGAATGAAATACTAAACACACATTTTATGTTCATTGAAAAAACACAGTATAGTATTAGAGAAATCAATCATATTCATAAGTTTTATTCAACAAATTTTCCAAACAGCAATGTTAAAAAGTGACATGCTTTTCTAAAACATAAATAAATGATTTTTGTAAAGTCTCAAATAGTGCTTAGAAGTAGGATTTCTTAAGGCTTGAACTTTTGAAAATAACATCTTTCCAAATTATCTTTATCCATAATAAAGCTATTACATTTGAAATATTTTCAGTGTAAAAAGAACTCTACTTATTAAAAATAATTATCTTCTAGGGAGGAGTCCTTAATTATTTAACCTTAACTCCCCATCACATTGTAAACAACTCTTTGTAATAAAAATATTTATTATTACCTGCTATTTTCTCTTTTTATCCCAAAATCTCTCTTAAATAATTTCAATTATCCTCCAATGCTAAAATATAACATCATTTTTACTTCTTGTCTGCTCTCTTATGCACATTCTCTCACATCATTACACAAAATTGTTAGGACCATTTCAACAGTACACAGATGCTCTCATTTCAATGTGCCTGGCCTAATACCTCAGTAAATATACTTTTCTAAATGTTGTTCTTAATTAGAGTAACTTATATTAGATAACTAATTAAGACTTTAGTTATCAGGCTAAAATGTGGTTTTTCAAAAAAAAAAATTAAATACTTTAGGAACTCCCTTTAGCCCAGCCGGCATGGCTCATTGGTTGAGCATCAATCTATGAACCAAGAGGTCATGGCCTTAATTCCTGTTCAGGGCACATGCCCAGGTTGCCGGCTTGATCCCCATAGAGGGTGTGCAGGAGGTAACCAATCAATGACTCTCTCATCATTGATGTTTCTATCACTCTCTCCCTCTCACTTCCTCTCTAAAATCAATAAAAATATATTTTAAAAAAGAACTCTTTTTGGTTAAAATGGTCTGTACAGAATCTGTTTTTCCTCTTTCATAGATTTTAAAAATTTGTTCTATGAGCTTCCTATACCTAGCTGCTTTCACAAAGAAATATCTGGAGTATATTTTGCATCTTACCATATGTTTGAACCATATTCACAAAGAAGTATACTTATGTAATGGGTACATCAATAAACAAACATTTTAAATGATTTGTTTTCTAATAGCTTATGTGTATAAATACTATGAGGAATTTTAAAAAATATTTATATGTTGTTATCTGCTTTAAATCTAATAAATGTAACAAAGTATTAAGAGTTAAAGAATAGAAGACTGAATTTTTAAATGTGTTAAATCTCTATTGACTGTGAAAATCACTTTAGAAAATCACTCCATTATGTGCATTTACTTAAATTTATTTTAATATGTGTTTAAATTCTGGCTTTGAAAAGTATTTCATATTCTTATTTATCCAAAAGTCAAGTTAATATCACATATTGAAAATCCTGGAGAGAAAAGAGGAGAACCCAGCAGACTATTAAGATTATTATGTAGTCATGTTAAACAGAAAAACAGAAATAGGATAGAAAACACAAATAACTTATTAAAATGTCAATTTTTATCACATGTAGAGAACTAGATGGCAAGAATGTTAGTGTATAGGCTAAAAGGCAAGAGATTATAGCTAAACATCACTACACAACATACTATTTCTTTTTCTGTACATATTTGAATCATAGAATGTTACAGTACAAAATAGATCCAGAAATCATTTATTCTTTTAACACATAATGAATACCTCTCATATGCATTGTTGTAAGCACTGAAAATGAAGCAGTGAAGAAAGCCTACAAAAATCTACATACTCTTGGAATTTATATTCTAGTTGGGATGTGGGGAAAAATAATAAACAAATAAATAAAGTGACATGGTATAAGTGAGATACCAGTCATAGAAGTGTGAAACAGAGGTTTTCCATATACATGATGTATGTGTGCACATGCAAGCACATTTGTTAGGAGGGTACATTGGGAAGACTTCACTGAGATGGCACCATCAAGCCCAATGCTCTCATTTTGCAGCAGAGGGAACAGGTTCAGAATGATCAAATGAAATGCTTGAGGTCACATAACTCCAGGAAAAGAGCTGGTCTTGGAGCACATTTATTTGCCTGACTTTTGGTCCTAAATTTTTTTCACTGCACAACAGGGCACGCCCAGTTGAGAGAATTGCCTGGACTGTGAAGGAGCAAAGACAAACTAATGGTGGAATAGGATGACAGCTCTGTAGCTCAATTGACTGGAAGAAAAAGTGCATCTTAGGAGGAAAGAAGCAGAAGTCAGAAAGAATTAGGTAGGCTAGGGCCAGCTTATGAAAGTTCTCAGATGTCACAATGATGAGTTTGGTCATCATCTTAGGTAGGGAAGAGATATGATTAAAGTGATGTATCAGATAGTCAGAAGGAGGAAAAGGAACTCATCATCCGAAATAATCATCCCAAATTCTGTCATCCACCACCTTGACATTGATATGACCAGGGCAGAAATCCTGATTCTCATATTTCATGCCACTGGAAAATTGATAAAAATAGAAAAAAATCTTGTGTTCTCTATTATTAGAGTTCTTTAAAATGATGATTGAAGAACAAATTGGTTTCCAGAACCAGACAAGACAAAACAATAATGTTGAGTGAGGACATACTGCATACTCTTCCCTATCAGAATTGAGTGGCCTGTAAAATAATCCACTGTATACGTATATACACTGAATATTTTCCCCCAATAAAAGGAAAACTGTGTGTATCTTGTTTTGAAGTCTTTGCATAAAGAAATGTAATTTACTTTTTCTTGAAAAAAACAACAGCTTACCAGTGAACATAAAACAACAATGTAGAGTTCTTACTAGAAAGGCTAAAGGGTGCTGTGTAGATTTAGGGTTGATGGACTCTTTTTTTAGACTATTCCCAAGTGATGCAATTGAGAAAGTAAAAATAAAATATTCCTTCCAAATTAATGCTTTAATAATAAGGCTTATGAAATATAACATTTTGGTTTTACCATCTTATTGAAAAATTAAATCTCAAAATGTCTTTTAAATGTTGCTATTTCTATTCTGTGCAGAGCATGGGTTACTGTTCTATAGCACCTTAAATAACTGTTATCAAGCACAAGATTATGCACATCAGCGGATCCCAAAACTGTTTACTATCCTGACACTGAAAGAAATATGCACCAGTATAATAAACATTTTCACCTTTACCACTATTCTTGCAATTCTTCACTTTCCTTCATGATTTTTATTTTCACTAAAATTCCTCAATACTGACATTTCAAAAATAGCAATCTATAATACATACCATATAGAATTTCTAAATGATAGCACAAAAACTTTGATTCCCAATGCTATAAATAATGTCTTATTGCAACTGTACATCCAAATATATATATATATATATATATATATATATATATATATATGCAAAAAGTACTTATTTTCTTGAGCCTGATAAAATTGTGGAGCTTGATAAGCCTTTATCAAGGGAGTTTTATTAATTTTTCTTATCAAAATAAAAAAATGATCATATTATTAAAAATTGATAACATGAAATAAAATACAATATAAATTTATCTTATTTGTATGATGTCTCTATTATCATTTATTTCAATGACTTTTGTTTTTTTATCCCAATGTTTTTTAGTTAAAGTCTAATATTATCTGGATGCTTTAAAACATGGTATAATTTAATGTGTGAATATAAATTTGTAAGCAGCTTGCTATGCATAGACAGCTTTTAAAAATTCAAAACAGCCCCAATAGCAAATGTCATTTCTTTCATAGTTACAAAATGCAAACTCCAAGTATTTTATCCTAATGAATAAATGAGTTTGTCCTTTATGTATAAAATATAGTATGTGTTTGTTGCACAAGTTTTTAATAATAGATGAATTTTAGGTTTGCTCCAACGTATTCAATAAAGTGTGATTAATTTGTTTTTTCAAAAATGCAAACTAGACATTACTATATTACTTTGCAAAATGCACAGCTTGCAACATTATTGTCTCAGTGGGATCTTAAATTGAATTGTAAAATGTGTCTTATTTCCAGTTTGATTTATGTAAGAGATAGCAGTGGATAATGTTCCTTTTGAAGTTTCACTGCTTTGTGTGAACAAACAATATAAACCTAAAATTCATAATAGAGTTTATTAGAACATAAAGCAAACTTCCAAGTTATCTCATGTGTGACTGCAATGAAAACTTAGGATGGTCTGAGAAAACCACTCAGGAAACAACTTTTTGAAGTTTCCTATTATGATGGATTATACAATACATTTGACATTTTCTGTGATTTTTATTATGATATTTCAAGTAATTACCAAATCATGTTTTTTCTTCTAAAAAATCTTTCCTGTGCCCTGAGAATTAATGTATGAAACCATTTAACTTGGCTTTTTGAAGTAAATATCACCAGATAAAAGCCAGCTGGATCTGAATAATAGGATACGTGAATGAATGTATTAGTGTTGAAAAAGAGAGTACAAATCTTCTAAAAAGATTAATTTCCATAAAAAAGATAGCTCCCAGATCTACAAAAGAATAAATTCAAAAACATAATAAACTCTCAGAAAGCGCGGTAGATTAAAGTACACGCTGCAGCACCTTGTCACTGCAGCTGTTGTGCAGCAATAATTCTGTATCAGTTACATTTGGTGGGTCCTGTAGGGCTCTTCAAAGCTCTGCATGAAAAGCCTGAGTGTGGGATACATGCGACACCATCAGTAATAACTTCAGCAATTAATTGTGATGCAATACCACTCTTATTCTGATCTTACTCTCAATATTTACAGTTCGAGGAAGCTACAAAGGTTCTAATGGTAATATGTGAATCTAGTAAGGGCCTTTTTTTTTTTGTCCTTCTTCATTTATTAAAGATGTGGATATGAATTTCCTTTATCATGAAAATACTGTATCTTTATCATGCAACGTAGTTGCTGACATCATCATGTAAAAAGACCTGAGTTGGACCATGGACTTGATTTTCAATATCCTATTACAAAACATGTTCTCTAAAAAAGGCCATAAATTCTATTCATATAGCTTCTCTATTTTCATTTGTACACTTACTAATAAAAATAAAATTTGACCATTCACAAATTCATCGGGAGGTAAGCTGTACCTTTTCATCCTGAGTGACTGCGAGGATATTATTATCTTTAAAAGAAAACTAGAAGCAAATGTGGAGATCAATTAACTTTTAACTTTGGTTAAATTCCAGGGAAATATAAATCTGTTTAAAGAATTGACATGGAAATACCACATTAATATTAATTTCAAATGCAAAGGAAATTATACTAAAAAGAGAAATATTTAATATGATTGGAATAGTAGGTATATTTCTTTATAAGAAATACAAAACAATAATTTAAAAAAGAAATTACTGTCTAATCATAACAACAAAAATAAAAAATTAACTAATAGAAATCAGTCAATCATCTTGTCTATTACATTTTGAAACTAATTTTAATGTGTGGAATATAAGAAACTGTTAATTTCCCTTACACTTCTCTCTCTCTCTCTTTGCTGCAGTACAGTATCAAAATCAACCCCAAATGAAATGTATGCTAGGAATTGCATGTGTTCCTTTAAACTGAAAAGGTGTTTAGTACAGTAAGATGTTTAAATATTAAGTAAATGTCCCTCATAATGAAGACATAAAATCATATTGCCATTAGTAGAAAAAATAGCAATGCTTATGAAACACTGCAATGTTTATCAGAAAAACATTTTTAAAAGACACAACTTCTCTGCACTCATATTAATTACCAAAGGGTTATAACAATTTTTAACAGTAGCTCAAGAATTTCTTTATCATACTTCTTCAAGAAAGCTGCTTTTAGTTAAAACATAAAAATGGTAGTTACAAGGTTTCTGCAAACATAACTGCCATTCCATTAAGGAAATGGCGCAGCAAACAGTAAATAGTGGCCTCGAGGGAAATGTAAGTATTGATTTTATTACTGTGTTGGTTGGTTTGTATTTGCAATTGTCAACTCTAATTTTGGACTGTGCTTTAAATATCCTTAAAACCCCTTAAGGAAAGAACAAATATTAATTGGAAATACTGGTAATTTTTTGTGTAGCTTTAAATATCATAAGATATGATTTCCTTTCATCTTTTGATAGTCTGTCTTTTAAAAATAAGAAATTTTAATTATGCTATACATTGTAAATCAACAACCAACTTATATTCATTAAGTCAAAATACAGTTTATATACTATATATCAATATCTAACTCTAGGAATAAAGTTAATCACTATGAAAATTATAAACATGATTACACAATTTAAGTTGGTTTAGAAATTTAGTTTAAAATTCATTGATATTGACATTTTGATTCACCTAAGAAGACATAAAATAACTATGAAACTAATTATAAGTCCAGAAGTTTCATCATAATGAAGTAATTTTCATCTTATAACCTCATTAAATGTAAAATGATCAAATAATGAAAAAGAACCAAATTTGCCAACTTAATGTAATTATTAAGTTTTATATTATCATCATCATTGTCTTCATCATCACTGATTTCCTCTTTCCATTTCAATAAATGACATTCACACATTTATGCTAAAGGTATAATTGAGAACACAGATCATTTTCTTAAACCATGCCAGAGAGCAACTCTGTTTAATATGTAAATTTTCAACTATACCTATGGGGCTGTAAATATAGTCAGTGTTAAACTTCTACAATTAACTAAAAGAAGTGTTTATGCTACACATAAATTTTAGAAATGTCCTCTGTGGAAATCTAAAGAGGTGCAAATTAATAATAATAAAACAAACATTATAGCTGTTCTTCAGATTAAAAAACATAAAGTATTTTTGAGTTCACAAGCTACACAGTACATTTTAAATATATCATATTAAAAAAGAGAAAGAAAGTCTGTTATAAACACACACCAAATCTTCAGTACCTCTAAATGCCAAGTCCCTATATTATGACTCTAACAAGAAAATTAAAAGAAAAAACAAGTATCTTGGTTTTAACATAAAAGTTATACTTTATATTGTATTTTAAAACCTTTAGAGAGGAGAAAAAACTTAATAAAGTAAAACTTGCCTTGCATAGAAAGATGGGGCTTCTTTGTGCATACTAGATGTTCAATATGTATTTATTAGAATAACTTTCTCAGTTTCAAATAATTAAAATTTGATGGATAAATATGCAAACTGGTCTCATGGTGGTTTGAATCTTAGCTCTGCCATTTGCTATAGTACAGAATGAAAGTCATGAGCATTTTTTTTTATTTTCTTTTAAAACATTTATTATGATTGGAACACACCATTAGATCTCCTCAACAAATTTTAAGTGTAAAATATATTATTGTTGACTATAGGCACAATATTATAGACCAGAATTTTTAAGCTTACTTACTTTACTTAACTGAAACTTTATGATTGCTTATCAATACTTATTTTCCAGCAGCATCTGGTAACCACCATTCAGTGTTTGATTTGATGAATTTGACTATTTTAGATACCTCATAGTAGAATCATGCAGTATTTGTTTTTCTGTGTCTAGCTTAGTTCACTTAGCATATGTCCTCAAGGTCTATCCATGTTATTAAATATTACATAATTTACAGAATTTCCTTTCTTAAAAAGAGACTGAAATGCATTCCATTGTATTTGTATACCACATACCCATCCCCCACCATTCTTTTTTCAATGGACATTTAGGTATTTTCTACCTGTTAACTATTGTGAATAGTGCTGCAGTAAGTATGGGAGTGCTAATACCTCTTTGAGATTTAATTTTAAAAATTTTAGTATATATACATGGAAGTGGAAGTGGTGAATAATTTGGTAGTTTTATTTTAATTTTTTAAAGAAATTCCATGCTATTTTCTATAGTGTTTGCACCATTTTGCATTCTCACGAATATTGTTCAAGAGTTCCAGTTTCTCTACATCTTCACCAACACTTGCTGCCTTTAAAAAATAATAGCTAGTCTGACAAGTATGAGATGACATCTCATTATGGTTTTGATTTACATTTCCCTGATTATTAGCAACAAGGAGCATTTCTCCCACATCTTTTTTGGCCACTTGTATGTTTTTAAAGAAATGTCTATTCAAGTCCTTAGCCCATTTTTGAAATCAGATTGTTTATTATTTAATTGTAGGAGTCCCTTATATATTTTGGAGATGAAGTCTTTTCAATATTTGGTTTGTAAATATTTTCTCCCATTCAATAGGTTGCCTTTTTACTCTATTGATTGTTTCCTTTGCTGTGCAGAAGTTTTCTTTTTTTTTTTATGTAGTCCCAGTTGTTTATTTTTGGTTTTGTTGGCAGTGCCTTTTGTGTCATAACCATAAAATCATTGCCAAGACCACTCCTAGAAGATTCCTTCAGGATTTTTACAGTTTCAAGTTTTATGTTGGAACTTACTTTTCTTTATGGTGTAAGAGATAAAGGCCTGATTTCATGCTTTTGCATGTAGATGTTCAGTTTTCCCAGCACCACTTGTTGAAGACTATTTTTCCACATGTGTATTCTTGGCAACTTTGTCAAAGATCAATTGATTGTATGTGTGTGGATTTATTTTGAATGGGGGCGGGGTGAGGGTAGTGGGGAGAATAAGGACACATATGTAATGCCTTAATCAATAAAGAAATTAAAAAATATATTATGAAGCTACAGTAATCATTATACTAGTATGAGTATTTTTATACCCCTTTGAAATTTGCCATAGCCTACAAAACCTTATACAGACCGCTCTCTCTAAATGGTAGTTAAATGAATGGGATGCACACACACACACACACACACACACACACACACACACACACAAACACACAGACACACAAACTTAGCAAAGACATCTGACAGAATCAGAGTTTTTGAATCTATAAGAATAGGGGAAAATAAAATTGAAGATTAATAATGATTATCTTAAAATCAACAGATTATGAAATAACTTCTTGCTAATCTTCAATGTCAACCTTTCCTGAGATCATCACATTGCTTTACCATGCCCAAGGTTTCTAAGTTTCTCAGTGGAGACTACGTCATTCTTTTTCTCACTACCACCACTGACTGCATGCATTTTAAAAGAAACTCTAGAGTAAAACTTACTGCAAGACAATCAAGACTTCTTAATTAGTCTAAACATCAAGGGTCTTTTTTACAATATTTAGCTCTATATGTCAGTGATTCTTAAACAATTTGGTTTCAGAATATCTTCATGTGCCTTGGTTATATCTAGCAATATTTACCATATTAGAAAAGAGAATTTTAAAAGTATTTCTTTATTAAAAATAACCACTAATTCATTGTATAGTAGTATAAATAATGTGTTTCTTTAAGAAATATATTTTCCAAAATGTAACTACTTTTGCAAAATTATTTAATGTCTTGCTTAAGCCACTTGGATCTTTGCATATACTCCTACATTCAATCTCTTGTGATTTCACATATCACATAGATTCTTTAAAAGTCCATGAGAGAATGAGAGCTTTAAAAAACTAAATAAGGTCTTAGTATTCTCATAAAAAAGGTTTTGACCACTTGGACTCCCCAAACCCTTGGGAACTCTCCTCTCCATAGGTCCTGGGACCTCACTTCAAGAACTTCTGGTATATCTGATAACATTTTAGGACTTTTTGAACATCCGGGTTATGTATTACTTTAGTAACTGGAATACTATCCTAATATGACTTCAGACAATAAGAACAAGATTAGAAAAGTTGCTCTAGCATTTCTTATGGAAAATTCGTTACTTCCATGCCAACAATTGAATTTTAAAAAGAAGGTAGTACTAAGAAAGGAATTTTTTTCCTCTTGAATTAATTTTACCTCACGTGGAATAACTAATTAGTCATTTTAAGGTGGTAGACAGAGCACAGAAGTTGGTCAAAGTTAGAGGTGGCTTGAACTATTGCCTCTGCAAGTCAGACATAGTCACTCTACCTCAAACATTCATCTGGAAAGTGGGTTAATATCTATTCAAGAATAAGCTCAGAATGAAGTGAGGCAATGTGCATGAAGCATACAGCACATAGCACTATATAACTAGTTAGGAGGACAATTATTTAGTAGAAAAGTCAAGGTTAAGATCACAGGTGCTGAGGTCAGATAGAAATGAGAGGGCAAGAAGCTGTGGGAGCCTCAGGCTTCATGTGTAACATACCAACAATCAAGGATAAGTACCAAATTATCACACAGATTAGATAATGAGTATATAAAAAGCACATGTCATATAACTGATGTGAAGCAGAGAAGAGGGATGAGAAGAAAGTGCTTGGGGAGGGGAAAAAGAGAATTTTACCATATCAGTATGGTTTATAAAATTATAAAAATTATGGTCATTCCTAAGAAATATTAGACTTGAGAGGCGCAGTTTTTAAGACATATAGAAAAATAGTTAATATACCATGAACATTAAAAGTAAAGGAAATATATCTTGAAATTGGTAAGTTCTAAAAATCTAAGTAAAACTTGACTATCTCAATCTTAACAAGGAAAAGTGCAATATGCTTCTAAGAGGTTCTTTAAATTCCTTAAAGATAAAGGCTCTATCATTAGTCTCTGCGTCTACTCAACTTAAACCAGTGAATGGGCCAGAATAGGTGTTCAGTCAAATGCTATTCCAGATTAAGGCAATGCATTATAAATAACATATATATGATGCTTTGGAGTTTCAGAAACATCAGTAGAATTTAACAACAAATGTAGCAAGTTGCCTCAGAGTTCAGATTTTTTAGAAATAAGAACAGAGCACAATAGTAATGAACAGGAGCACATCACCATAGAATGATGGGAACAATTATTGGGGGAGGGAGGATAAATATAATGTTGGATTGACTAATGCCAGGAATTAAGCTGAGACAATATAAAAGACTTCAAGGGGTTATTTTTATTATTTTCAAGTTAACAACCAAAACGAGGCAAAGGGATACCTTTTTATTGAAGATAGTATAAATGTTCAAACCAATATTTTGTGACTTATAATTCAGAGGTGTTAATGAATTCTGTAATATTTACTGATTGTCTATCAGGGGTCCTCAAACTACGGCCCGCGGGCCACATTCGGCCCGCCGAGGACATTTATCCAGCCAGGTGCCTCTGCCTGTCCTGCTTAGCAGTCGACTCGTCCCGGGCCCGCAGTGTGCATAGGAATTTGTTCATAGTTTTTTTTTTTAAACTATAGTCCGGCCCTCCAACGGTCTGAGGGACAGTGAACTGGCCCCCTGTTTAAAAGGTTTGAGGACCCCTGGTAGATCCTCTAAAATTAACGGATCTTTAATGTTCTCATATTTTAAGATCATCTGAAAGCTTTTATAGACAATTGATATAAATTACCCCTTATAGCAATGACTGAAAGCATAGATGCCCACCTATTTCCAGGTAACTTGGGTAATATGTTTTAATGAAAGCCACATATAATCAATATTACATGTGGCATTTTTATTTCTATCAAAATTTCATTTCTAAGTTCCCAGATGCATTCAAAGCAAATATGAAAATTTAATTGTTAGACTGCAAAATGTCAAATGAATGTTATACATTTTAAAATTCAAGAAAGTGCTGTTGAGTGAGAATATTTAGAAGAAAAAGAAAATAGCAAAATTATGTATGCTTTCAGCCAAAAGTATTCATAATCTTTAACTTAAGAGATTTTAAAGGTCAATAATAATGGAACATTCCCATTTTTCATCACCATTTCCATGGTGAAGTAAGTAAAATATCTAGAATAACTATTGCTGACTATGAAGAAGAATCGGTTTGGGTTCACATTAAATTTGATTAATGCACATGTTTTATGAAAATTTTAAATTCTAAATGTTGCTAAGAAAGAATCAAGTATTTTAATTAATTAATCAGTATAAGTGTAGGTCAATAATACAATTTCCAATTAAAAAAACTATGTTGGTCATGTTTTGAAAACTAAATAAAGAACTAACACAAACTGATTATTTTAGATATCTCATATATCTGGATTCAGGCAGTGCTGTCTTCCCACTGCCGGCTTACTTCACTCGGCTGTGCGCAGGGGGATAGAGAGCTGCTAATCCACACAAAGGTTCAGTGAAGCAAGATGAATGAGCACGAGAGATCTGCTGTAAAACATCACACCAAGAGTCAGCAATTCCGTGTCGTTAGCTTAAAACTTTAAGAGGGTAGATCTCATGTCAAGGCTTCTAATCAAATTAAAATTGTTTAAAAAGAATAAAAATATTAAGAATAGAAGTACATCTTTTTATAACTCTTTTGGTGTATTAAATAAGATTAAACTGATAAAGCATTAACATTAAATATATATATCAAAAATACTATATGAAAACAAATAATATGCTTAATTATAGATATAACTAATATGAAAACTTTCAGAAAGTGTTTGGCTCCTACTTGTATGTATGTATTACTAATGCACTTTAAAAAGACAAATTGTTTATTAAAAATACTGTATATTGCCCTAACCAGTTTGGCTCAGTGGATAGAATGTCGGCCTGCAGACTGAAGGGTCTCAGGTTTGATTCGGGTCAAGGGCATATACCTTGGCTGCAGGCACATCCCCAGTAGGGGGTGTGCAGGAGGTAGCTGATTGATGTTTCTCTCTCATCGATGTTTCTAACTATCCCTCTCCCTTCCTCTCTGTAAAAAATCAATAAAATATATTTTTAAAATACTGTACATTTTATGTAATATCTAGGAATATATTACTGATTCTTATTGTTTTAAGGAAAGTTATTTAATTTACTAAATATTCATTCTCAAAATGCATTTTTATGATTGAGTGTTCAGAGACTTAGAGATATATAACATAACTACCTAGTAAGGAAACACCATTTTGCTTTTATAGATATTTTATCACATCAATGGAAATTTCTCTGTATCCTTCTATGGCTAAACTCATA
Source organism: Corynorhinus townsendii (assembly GCA_026230045.1). Classification (NCBI taxonomy): domain Eukaryota; kingdom Metazoa; phylum Chordata; class Mammalia; order Chiroptera; family Vespertilionidae; genus Corynorhinus; species Corynorhinus townsendii. Next base: position 66,024,575 of record JAPDVU010000003.1, on the reverse strand, counting down.
AGCCATAACATAAAAATTACTATCAACAATGTAGACCAGCCATAAAATTCAATTAAAAATTCCTATATCTTAAGTAGTGATAGTAGCATAATGTGTAAACATGAGCTGAAGTGATATGTAGCTTCTGCATCTAATCTTTAGGAAATAAATGTTTTAACTGTTTCATCATCACTTTCTCAGTGCAAAGAACCTTGAGGTCCATTTTTAACTATTAGATCTCACTGGAAAAGTTTGTGTTTTTGTTAAAGAACAACTGACATGCTCAGTTTTTCTTAGTTAAATCTGTTTAGCAATATTATTTTATATGTTTTTGTGCTCCAAAACAAAAATCCCTTACTAATTCATTTGGTCAACAGATATTGGTTTCAGGCACTGATCTAGGCACTGGGATTAGTAATGACCAAATTGGACACCGAAGTCTCTGGTCTATTGAGGAGGTAGGTTGCAATTTTAAATAGGGTTTTTGGTAAAATCTTTAAAAAGAAGATGATGTTTGATGGAGATGAGGAAACAAGATCTATGGATATATGGGAGGTGACTATCTCTAGAAAATGAAACAGCAATGCAAGGCAGGAGAGTTCCTGGGATGTTTGTGAAATGGCAGGAGGCTAGATGGTTAACAGTAAGGTAGCTAAAGAAGAGTGGGAAGAAAAGCAGTCAGAGTGGAGAAGTAGCCAGGAGTCTGCCACCCACAAGGGCTTTTTTTACTTTTACTCTACATGACATGGGAAGAATTAGGATGGTATACACAGAGAAGTGGCCTGGTCTTACATGGGTGTGTACAAGACAACTCTGCTGGCTGTTAAGGTGAAGGTGCAAAGCAAGAACTCCAATTAGACATGTTCACAATGATCCAGGCAAGAGAGAAGAGAGTCAGAGGTGGGTGTATGTGTGACTACATTCTAGGTATAAAAGAGGGAGGAGTCAAAGATGACTCCAATGTTTAGGGCATAAGCAAGTAAGTAGAACATTAGAGTTACCAATAACAGAGATGAGAAAACTGAAGTATGGGAAGGTTTGGGGTAAGACCACCAATAATTCTCTTTAGGTATTTTATATTTAAGATTTCCCAAACTGAAGCTCCTAATCAAGATATGAACACTGCAGTGTTGCTCAGTGTGTGTGTGTGTGTGTGTGTGTGTGTGTGTGTGTGTATTTCATTTACAGAGTAACCAGATGGCTGATAAGTGGATGGTATCAAATTATGCATCTCTTTCATGCCTTGTTGTTTAGGTCTTCATTGGAAAAAGTGTATCTTTAAAACGTAAAATAATTTAATATTTCTTCATTTTCAGGAATCTAACTTATTTACTCATTTAATCCATTTAATGAGTGGTAACTTCATGATCCTCATTGCTCCAAATACTTGGACTACAGAGAGAATAAGGTTCTGCCCTCAAGGTGGTCACAGCCTACCAAGGAAGGGAAAGGATACAGTGCTGTTTATATGTTTTGAGAATTTGGGAAGCAAAATGGAAATGTGTGGTTTTATATGTGCTGTGTTCATATACAGGGTTTAATTCATTGTGCTTGTAATAATTGCACTAGAAATATATGTGATTTTAGAAAGCATACAAAGAAATGAGTGATATAAGGAAGACTACTATTTCATGAAAATTGAGACAGTGGCATCTTAAGGCTTAAAGTGTTAAATTATCTCATAATGTTGTATTAGAAATACATATTTATTTGCTCTTTTACAGGTATGAACAAGACACTACAGAATAAATGCATGTTTGCTAGGATGGGGAAATGTTTCCCTAGAAAAGGAAACATTGAAAAGTAGGTTAGTGAAGGTAAAATAAAATTTTGGCAGAGAAAAATTCAAGTTTGAATTTATAGAAACACACAAAAAATTGGAGGGCAAATGGGTATAGCTAGGGCTTTGAAGGAAAGGTTGGGGGACTGGAATGGGAATATAAAAGGGGGTCCAACAACATTGCATTTCAATTTGATATTTATTTTCAATTATAAAAAAAATTAAAGTCCAAATCAAGCTTTAAAAACCCTGATGGTGTGGATAATAAATGTCATTGAAATCAACAAGTCACTTAAAATTTATTTTTGGTTTAATTCTTGAAATAGTATAGTAAGGTATCATTTTTATGATGTAGCATGGATTGAGGATTTTTCTGACCTAGAATCTTATGGCACTACTTTGAGGTGGAATCTACACTAATAAAAGAGAAACATGCAAATTGACCATCACTCCGCTATGCCCACAAGCCAATCAGGCAGAAATATGCAAATTAGATGGACAAAGGTAGCGGCCGCCCAGCTGCTCCAGGCACAGGCACAGAGTGACTGGTCAGGGCAGGACACCTGTTATGAGAGGGAGGGTGGGGAGGGGGGCAAAGGGATCTACAGGAGCGGCACTCTGGCCACAGCGAAGATGAAGATGGCAGACTCTGGTCGGAGTCTGCTGCAAAGGTGGCAGATTCCGGCTGGAACAAAGGCCTGGGTCCCGGGTGCGAGAGGAAAACCGGTGCTGGAAGCCAAGGGAAGGAAGGCCTATTGCATCAATCTCTTCATGCAACAGGCTTCTAGTTATCCTATATAATAAAAGGCTAATATGCAAATCCACCGAACTGCAGAATGACCGATTGCTATGATATGCACTGACTACCAGGGGGTAGACACTTAACACAGGAGCTGCCACCTGGTGGTCAGTGTGCTCCCACCGGGGGAGTGCTGATCAGCCAGAAGCCAAGCTCACAGCTGGCGAGCGCAATAGACTGCAAGAGGGTTCCCATACTGGAATAGGGCGCAGGCCGGGTTGAGGGGTCCCCCACCCCCCACACCGCGAGTGCATGAATTTCCTGCACTAGGCCTTTTGTCTATTATAAAAAGATACTGTGTGCTTTTACACTGGTGTTGTGGAATACCAATCATGTGGCCCAGGGGTGTAAATGCACATTCAAGTAAACACAAATCTTATTGAAAAGGCTCTCTGCCATCCCTTCTCCACCTTCCTCATTGTGATTTCACTGCCAGGCTCTCAACAGGTCACCTGGTGTTTAGGTCTGCAGCTCTGACATCCAATCAAGACTCCAATTCTAGTTCAGTCATGTCAAAGTGCATGATCTTAGAGAATTTGCATGATCTCTCAGTGCCTCAGTTTCCTCCTAGATCAGGAGATGATTATTATTGTCCTTGCCTCCTCATTTTTTTTGTTGTGTTGAATGACAACATATGTAAAGCACTGTGGCTTATCCATCCATTATAAGTGCTTAATCAATTGTAGGCACTATTATTGACATGAGAAGTGTTTTTTGACAGAGAAGAGCAGAAATAAAAGCAGTTAACCACCTTCTATTAATATGCACTAACTTCAATTTTGTTTTATTATACTAGTCACTGGAGACTTGGAGGACCTAATATTGGAGATATGCTATAAATATTTTGATAAATTTTATTATTTAAAGTTTATTAATGTTCACTTGTCTGTTCTATAAACTGCATTTGTATTCTGGAAAATATATATAAACAACTCTTTATTTATAAGCGATTTACATCATAAAATTTCCCTAAAATAATGTTCCCTTGGGTTGGGATTTTGTAATCAGTCCTCAAAAGCCTATTTAAACCACAATGTACCTGGAAAATTAATTTGAAGCCCTGTTTCATTGTGTACTATCATTTATCATATACTTAAAATACAAACTTATTTTCATAGTTCTACCCCCAAGTCAACACTCTCCCTCAGCAGTAGTGTAAATTATGTGGAAACCATACTTTTGAGCACCAGAAATTGGCTCATTTTCCATATTTGTGAAGAAAAGTAATCTTAGTACATTTGCCTATATTTGTTCTTGCAAATTGTTCATTCTCAAATCAAAGCTGGCACTCATCCTTTGACAGTGTTTTGGTCTTAGAGTTCTCTTAGTTTATTTATATATCTTATTTATATCAAGATATAGCTCAAGACACATTACTTTTTTAAACCACAGGACTCTATTATTAAAATCTAAAGATAAAGTAAGTCAAACCTGACAATATTATTGTCATTTCAAGCTTCATGTTAATGATATAAATAAATAGATGTGTGAGCATTCATTTCAAAAATGAATTTTAACTGGATGACAGAATTGCACTATTTGCACATTTAAAACAATCTAATACTACTACACAAAAAATTGCTCAAATTCTCAGACCCACAAATTAGAGGAAGCAAGTAGTTAAATCAAATGAATTAGGAGTAAAAATTAATTACTAGTAAATGTAATATAATTTGGGTATTAAAGAAATTGATGAACTATACAACCTGAGTGTCAAAAGTGGTGTTAAACAATCACTGGGTTTTCAGGAGTGGAAAAATGACACCACCACCCTGTTCTGAACAAAAGCAACAGAAACGTTTTGTAACCTATTTATGCATGTACCAACTTCATAGTTTAAAAAAGAAATTGAGAAAGCCTTATGAACTTGAACTGAGATGGTAGAGCAAGAGAGATAATTAAGACATCTCTCCATGTGTGTATTATTATGTGTGCATGTAAATAAAATGGATTTCAACTTTCCTGAATAACACCTTATTAATTTCTATATTTATATTTTTTGAATCAGTAGCTTTATTAACATGGGATTGGTCAGCTATACTCTCAATAATTCTATACTAATTATGTTAATATCAAACATTGTGTGTCTTTATAACAAAAACAACTTTCAGGTTTTTTTTATTAATTACTTAGACCCGTGGTTGGCTTACTGTGGCTCACGAGCCACATGCGGCTCTTTGGCCCCTTGAGTGTGGCTCTTCCACAAAATACCACGCCCTGGGCAAGTCTATTTTGAAGAAGTAGCGTTAGGAGAAGTTTAAGTTTAAAAAATGTGGCTCTCAAAAGAAATTTCAGTCGTTGTACTGTTGATATTTGGCTCTGTTGACTAATGAGTTTGCCGACCACTTACTTAGACAAACTTGCTCATGTATACACATACATAAGGACATTTAGAAAATTAAGATCTAATGTGGGAATGTGTTTGGTTAATTAATGATTAAAATATTTGAGGTGAGAAAGCCGAATAAAAATCTTCACCATAATTTCCAGTCTTAGTGTCATATCATGGTTACTGGCATTAAAGCTTAGGGCCAAGAACTCATGGCGACAGCTCAATACCTTACCAGTTATTTGAAACTCAGAGGAACAGACATGATGGTTATTTGTGTATATCTCACCAAATATAATGCATTTAAAAGATTCAGATATGCTTCATTCTTGTGGCCCATGACAAAGACATTGATGTAGAAAAGACAGATTTTTTTAAAATCAAAATTAGTGGTTACAAATCCTTTTTTATTCACTAACTTTATCAAGTCAAGTAACTTTCTTGCAATTTCTTCAAGAAACTGCAAAGCCTATGCCAAAATATTTATTCAAAAATAATGGCCACAGAAGTAAATTTGACTAGAATATATTTCTAGTTTTCAAACTATACTTGCCCAAATCTTCATCTATCTGTGGATATCTTTAGTTTAAGAAAAGGCTGCCCATGTGATTTTGATTTGTCTGCACTTATAATTATAAAGCCATAAAACTAGGATCAAGGAAACCATGGTATACAGGGGGGAAAAAGCCAGGAAATGAGCAGAATAAAAATCAAGGATCCACTATTGTTTTCTCCAAATACCTAATAGACTCTCACGTTCTGAACAGTCATTGTGTATAATTCATATAAATACTTTCTAAGAAAGTTTTCCACAGATGAAATTTTGTAATGGATATGAGATAACTAGTGGCTTTTAAGCTTATATTGATAAAAATATAAAAACAGGCCTCAAATCATGAAAAGTTTTTTAGACTAGAATTCAGTGGTTCTCTAAACTGGCTTCTTATTGGAATCACCTGGAACTTTTAAAAAATACCAATACATAGAACCTACTCATAGAGATTATAATTTTGTTGGTTAGAAGTAAATCCAGGTTTTTGTTTTTATTTTTGTTTTTTAATAAAAAGCTGCCTAGAAGATTCTAATGTTGCAACCAGCAGTATAAAGCCCAGAACCACCTAAACTATATGATCCCTTTTGGCTCAGATTTCATGATTCCAAGAAAAGTTCAATTTAAATACTCAGATATGTGCCAATGTAGGATTTGCCTTATACTCTCTATTAACCCAACAAAGTTCAAAGAATTAGTAGACAAATAACATGGTGTTGTTTATTGGCACTTTTCTTGTGGAAATGGTTTATTTACACGTGTCCCTGCAGCTTTACAACCTTTCTTCCAGATGAAGGAAGCTAGATAAAAACTTCTGGAGCCCACAAGGAGATGGTAAAATCTCCCAGGCAAAACCAGAGTCATTAATATTTTTAAGAGTACTATTCATTTGAAAAATATAATCTCAGAGAACAGAAATAGTTAGCCCCACCTTCTTCAATAGGAAAGAAGAATAGAAGAATAGAAGAATAGTAGAAAGAAGAACACACAAATTTTCAAAATTACTTATGTTGCATTATAGTTATCTTTGAAACGATTAAACACAGTAAGTACTACATAGTAATGTATTACTAACTTTGTCTTGCTTTCCTGGTTTTACTTTTCTGTGTTGTAATACTTTGATTGACATGAGTTTTATGCTTCAGATGCAGAATGAAATAAGAAATATGTTTTGATATTTTCACCTGTCTTGCTGTTGTATGAATACCTGTAAGATTAGTATCTCCTTCATTTTTTTCTAAGTTAAATCAAAAGTGAACATTATTTTAAAGATTTTTCCTGATACAAATAAATAAGTGGCAAGTTGATGCTCTATTATAATTTCAAAATATTTCATTGTTTATAGTCATAAGTAAAAGATGAGGAAAATTACATTTCACACTTAACGAAGCTTATGTAATCACTGATCATACAGCATATTTTTAAAAAAATGTACAACAAATTATGTTGTCGGTTGACAAAACATTTTATTTTAATATTTGGTTAATTTATACATTGTGTGTATATCGTGTTATATTCTTTTACATAAATTCTGTAATGCTAAACAATTAGGCACAATTAGCCAGATATTTAATACAATAATAAACAGATCAAAATTTAATATGAATCTACTATGAAAGGAATACTACTAGCCCCTGCAAATATATTCACTAAAGGTTATTTGGAAGCACAGGAAATCAGAATATCAGGCTGTAGAAACCTGACTAGCTGGCTTTATTAAACTAACTTGATTGTGCAAAAGTTGAACTTTCAAAAAAAAATATTTACTATTCTGGCAAACTTAACATGAAACCTCCTAGATCTTTTCAATATTTCCTATAATTAAATTTTGTTTTGTGTATCCAAGCATGCATATTTTTAAAGGTTTTCCTAAATAAATGCAAAACAAACGACATCATTGCAAGTCACTAAACTATTTGGCCAAATAGGAAACATTGCTAAAAGAAAAAATCTGTGTGTGTTTTCTTTAATTACAAAGACCATATCTAATTTTAACTGCCTTCTTTTTTTCTTAATAATGAGCTGACCTTCTATTCTCCTTAACCCTTTTTTATCAAAGCCATCTACACCCACTTTGCCGTCTGTTTCTCTAATCTGCAATTATTTATGTTTTCTTCATGCTGCTTTGTCCGCCATGGGAGCAAAATTGTATTTGGTGAAATATAGAGCTAATTATACCATGAACCCAGCAACAAAAAGACAGAGCAGATGTTACTTCAGACGTGCTAAAAGTCCTCCTGCTTAATGTGCATATAGTGAAACACTGAGCAGAGTCGTCAAAAACAATATCTAATCAAGGCCGTTTTAGACATGCAAATCTTTTTAACACCAGAGTTAAATAGAGAAATTCTGTCAATAATATTTTCAGTACTCACCCTGCGCTTGCCAGACTAATTATATTAGGTAGTGATTTCTAATTAATTTAATAAATGTATGAGTCCACATTATTTCTATCCCAGGGGACCGGGGGCAGGGGGTAGAAATCTAGGGAGGCAGAAATGGAGATCATATGCTATGAGTTAATAACACAATGCACAATGTTTTCATTGAGACTGTTTTTCCATGATGCCAAAATAAGCAGTTTGGATATTTTTTAAGTTAACCAGCAAAATATATTTTATTCTGTGGTTGTTGTTTTTTTTTATTCACAATGAATCATTCTATTTAATTGGGAATTGAATTGATAAAAGTTAAGATCACTGTTCCTCTTTGCTTAACTTACTAATATATTTTCACTTATGACTAAGGTTCATTTTCATTTTGTAAATATGTGGGCACATAAATAGGTGTGTGTATTACTATCATGGGACAATGGTTGGAGTTTGTGTGTGTGTTGTTGTTGTTGTTTTTTGCAAAATTGAAAATGGTTTTTGACATATTGGATTTAGATCAATATTACTGGTCATGAAGAAACTGATTTCCTCCCACTGTGACCTGTATACAAATGGTAAATTACTACAGGAAAAGACCAAAATGCTTATCATGCTGTGTAGTGACTAAAAACAATTCCAACCTCACTAGTTTGAAATCACTGTAAGAGGGCAGTATTTTAATGACATACTTTCTACTGAAAGAAGTGTGCCTACACCACAGGGTGTAAAGCCCCTTCTGAGATCTAAAACTTAGTGGGCTCAGCACACCAAACCTCCCTCCTGGTGAGTGTTAAATGTGTGCATTGAGTGGCTGAGCTGGGCATCACTTTCAATGTTTATTTTAGGAAAATAAAGCACCTCTCTGCAAAGCTGTGATAATCAAGCTAAAGAATTACATCCTATTAAGAAGTATACAATTTGTACTCTTTTTGACATCAAATGCAAAGCCTTAAATAAAACAGTGTTTGGTTTATACAACTAACCAATTTTAAAACATTATATGTTGGCCAGTTATAAAAGGGATAACTGATATTCTAAAACTAATATTTTATGCAAATTACCTATTGAGAAAAAATATATTTATACGTTATCATATTAGTCCAAAACTTATGTCTCAACAAAATTAAATTATATATGATATACATATTTTGTCCAATGTAATTAAAATTATGAACATTACAAGTATTTTTTTTCCTTTAGTGTGAAGAGAATGGAGCCCTACTTGTATTTTAAAAGAATGTGAGAATGTATTTTTCAAAACTCTACTTATAAAGTGTAATGTTACCATATTCAATGAATAGTAAAATGTGATAGAAAACCACTTCATGCAATTTAACAATCTTCAGTGATTACTGATGTTTTCAAATTTTATTTTCCAAATGGTTAATTTTTCTATTTATCTTATATTTCAAAAAGTATTTAAGAACCTAAACGCCTAGTTACAAAAATACTTATTGAATTAGGAAACATCAAAACAAACTATTATTATGTTTGAAATGAGCTAAGTATTCTAAAGGACGAATAAAAACACATGGTAAGCCCTTCACCTTTTAGTCCACATTATTTCTATCCCAGGGGAAGAATTTAACTACTTTGACATTCACTAGGCCAAAAAGAAACCTCGCAGACTCAATACTAATTGTAATTTTACCAACTTTGTCAGCCATGCACTCAGAAGAATGGGACATTTCTCTTGAGGCCAAACTAGTAAACACAACTTTAAAAAAGTAAAATATCCAAGTGTAGGGAAAGACTCTGGCTTTGTAGTTTCCAATAATCAGGGACCTTTTAGGAATTAAGACTAGTCAAGGTGACAAAACTGAAAAATAAAAACACATTTTGTCCCAGTTTGATTCTTGGTATCTAAATAGAAATTATCTCAACAAGTAGATTATCAGAGTAAACTCCACACCTTAGAGAACCCAGCTATCAAATGGAAATAGAGTTATTCACTCACTCCTTTGTCTCCTCCTACATCGAAGGCATTATGTGATCATCTCTAGCATCATAGCTTGCTAATAAGTCAAAACAAAGGAACTTTCAGAAGAGCTACATTAGTGTTTTAATTAAAACTCTACTAGTGTTTTAATCAAAATAATAAAGAGAAGTACTTCCTTTGATCTCATTTAGTTCTTTCTTCCCTCCCCACAGACAAAGCAGTCTATAAATATGTACATGTATGAAGTAATATTTATGCAAAATGGCTTGAATTCCAAACCACTATAGATATAGCTCACTTTAATCAAATGCTTTGTATTAAAATGTTTCCTAACTAGTGGATTGATTTAAAACTTGATTAGATAAGCCTTCTGATTTACATGAAACATTTCAGGAAAAAAATCCATAGATGAGTAGCATGTATATTAAAAGGTTCTAATGTTTTACATTTTTAATATATTTAGATCACTGAATCAGTAATCAGCATTCAAAAATACTAAATTTCTACAACCCAACATGGTCTTCATATCAGAGATAAAGGCCCTTCCTTGAGTCACACTATATTTTATTGATGTTTATTTTTTAAAGAAATAAATAACAGCCATTCTGACAAGTGTGAGATGGTATCTCATTGTCGTTTTGATTTGCATCTCTCAGATGATTAGCGACATAGAGCATGTTTTCAAATGTTTCCTGGCCTTCTATATGTCAACTTTCGAAAGGTGTCTACTAGTAAGTCCTTTGCCCATTTTTTGATTGGGTTATCTTCTTTTTGTTAAAATGTATGAGTTCCCTATAAATTTTGGAGATTAAACCCTTATCAGAAATAACATTGGCAAATATATTCTCCCATGCAGTGGACTTTCTTGTTTTGTTGATGTTTTCTTTTGCTGTGCAGAAGCTTTTTATTTTAATGTAGTCCCATTTGTTTATTTCCTCTTTAGTTTCCACTGCGCTAGGAACTATAGCAGTAAAGATATTATTATGACATATGTATGATATTTAGCTGCCTATGGATTCTCCTAAGATTCTTATGGTCTCCCATCTTACGTCTAAATCCTTTATCCATTTTGAGTTTATTTTTGTGTATAGTGTAAGTTGGTGGTCTAGTTTCATTTTTTGCATATATCTAACCAAATTTCCCCACACCATTTATTGAAGAGACTGTCTTGACTCCATTGTATGCTCTTGCCTCCTTTGTCAAATATTAATTAATTGAACATAATGGCTTGGGTCGGTTTCTGGGTTCTCTGCTCTGTTCCATTGGTCTATATGTCTGTTCTTGTGCCAGTACCAGGCAGTTTTGAGAACAATGGCTTTGTAATATAGCTTGATATCTGGTATTGTGATCCCTCTAACTTTGTTCTTCTTTCTCAAGATTGCTGAGGCTATTCAAGGTCTTTTTTATTCCAGATGATTTTTTGGAGAGTTTGTGCAAATCAAAACGACAATGAGGTACCATCTCACACCTGTCAGAATAGCAATCATTAACAAAACAACAAATGACAAGTGCTGGTGAGGATGTGGAGAAAAAGGAACCCTCGTGCACTGCTGGTGGGAATGCAGACTGGTCCAGCCACTGTGGAAAAATAGTATGGAGTTTCCTCAAAAAAATTAAAAATGGAACTCCCATTTGACACAGTAATCCCACTTCTAGGAATATATCCCAAGAAACCAGAAACACCAATCAGAAAGGATATATGTACCCTTATGTTCATAATAGCACAATTCACAATAGCTAAAATTTGGAAACAGCCTAAGTGCCCATCAGCAGATGAGTGGATTAAAAAGCTGTGGTATATCTACACAATGGAATACTACCCTGCTGTAAAAAAGAAAGAACTCTTACCATTTGCAACAGCATGGATGGAACTGGAGAATATTATGCTAAGTGAGATAAGCCAGTCAGAGAAAGATAAATATCACATGATCTCACTCATTTATGGAATATAATAAACAACATAAACTGATGAACAAAAATAGATACAGATACAAAGAAGCATCGACTAGACTGTCAAACTTCAGTGGGGATGCAAGGAGGGGTGGGGGTAAGAGATCAAGCAAAGGACTTGTACGCATACATATAAGCATAACCAATGGACGCAAGACACTGGGGGGTGAGGGCATGTATGGGAGTGGGGTAAGGGGCAATGGGGGGATATGGACATATGTAATACCTTAATCAATAAAAAAAATTTAAAAAACTGGCTTACAGTACATTAAGAGATAGATATATTGATATGAAAAATTTATTCTCCCTATTCACCAAATCTAGACCAATGTGGAATTTAGAGATGAGTACAGAGAAGAGAGGTAAAGACAGACATTGTCTCCAGATTTGCCTCTGTATAATCCAAAGTGATTTGTTTGAAGATTGCAGATAAAGACAAAATGCGATGCATCAAACCAAACATACTTATACTATGTAGGGACTATGGATGACTTCATTGTGTCTGATAACAATTTGTAGTTATTCTGTGCTGGTCTGGCAAGAGTGACACAACTAACACTGACACCCCATTATTGTGACACAGTGATCAATAATGGTGTTTCTCTAATTTAGCACTTGTTTTTAGGGAACGAAAAATATCTTATTCACTTTTTAGTTTTATTTTTTTAAATCTCTTCACACCCTCCCCCTCCCTCTGAGATTTGTCGGTCAATTCCATAATCCCATGCCTCTGATTCTATTTTATTCATTAGTTTATTTTGTTCATTAGATTTCTTGTTCATTTATTTTGATTTTTAGATTCAGTTGTTGACAGGTATGTATTTATTTCCATTTTATTGTTCATATTTGTGATCTTCTCCTTCTCCTTCTTCTTCTCCTTCTTCTGGAATACCCTTCAACATTTCATGTAAACTGGTTTGGTGGTGATGAACTCCTTTAGCTTTTTCTTGTCTGTGAAACACTTTATCTGACCTTCAATTCTAAATGATAGCTTTGCAGGATAGAGTAATCTTAGTTTTAGGCCCTTGCTATTCATCACTTGGTATATTTCTTGCCACTCTCTTCTGACCTGAAAAGTTTCTGTTGAAAAATCAGCTGAGGGTCATATGGTACGCCCTTGTAGGTAACTAACTGCTATTCTCTTGCAGCTTTGAAGATTCTCTCTTTGTCTTTAACCTTTAGTATCTTAATTATGATGTGTCTTGGTGTGAGCCTCTTTTGGTTAATCTTGTTTGGGACTCTCTGCAATTCCTGGACTTATAAGTCTATTTTTTTTTTAACCAGGTAGGAGAAGTTTTCTGTCATTATTTCTTCAAATAGGTTTTCAATATCTTACTCTCTCTTTTCTCATTCTGGCACCCCCATATATTTTATTCATATTATTGGATTCTTTTTTCTCTATGTTCTTCTGACTGGGTGTTTTTTGCTTCCTCATATTCCAAATTGTTGATTTGATTCTCAGAATCCTCTAATGTTGAATCCCTATAGATTATTCTTTATTTCAGTCAATGCATGCTTAATTTCTGACCGGTCCTTTTTCATGTCTTTGAAATTCTCACTAAGATCCTTGAAAACAGACTAAGTTCTTCAAAGCTCTCATTAAGTCCCTTGAAGCTCTAAAAATGGTTATAAGATTGTTCTTATTAAGATTCTTGAACAATCTTATAACCATTTTTTTGAACTCATATCCAGTAGTTTGCTTTCTTCCATTTCTTTCATTTGTGACATGTTTCTTTGTCTCCACATTTTGGCTGCTTTCCTGTGTTTGTTTCTATGTATTAGGTAGAGCTGCTACATCTCCTGGAGTTGGTAGAGTGCCCTTGTGTATTAGGTGTCCTGTAAGGCCTAAGGAGTCAGCCTCTCCTGTCACTTGAGCTGGGCACTCTAGGTACACTCCTGTGTGGGCTGTGGGCACAGTTTTGTTGTAGTTGAGCCTTGACTGCTATTGGTATCACTGGTAGGAATTGACCTCTAGGCCAATTGGTTCTGAGGACCAGCTGTGACTAGAGTGGAAGAACTGCTGTGCTGGAGACACCCCTATGGAGCAGGACTTGCTTCAGTAGGGCTGTGTCTTCCCCTAGATTGTGTTGCTTGTGGATGCGTAGAGTTGTAATTTAGTATGGTCTGTAGCTCTCCAACTGCTTACTGGCTCTGTCTGGGGCCAGCCACTGCCTGGGGTCACCATGCAGGAGCTACAGGGAGGACTGCAGATGGTTGCCATCTATACTGGGCGTGGCAGTGCTCAGGCAAGGCCCAGCCATGAAGCAAGGTAGGCTGGTGCTAGCGTCAGGTCTTGGGACTCTTATTGATGGAAGTGTGGCACACTGATGCCAGCTGCTGCCCATCTGAGAGACTTAAGGAAAGTTTGAAGCCTGATCCAGGACAGGCTACGCATATGGAAAAGTCCCTGCAAACAGCTTAAGTAGAGCCTCAAATTGGTTGGGGCAGGGTCTCAGGGAATCACCAGGGTGAAATGAATAGGGTGGGCCACTCTGATGGAAACTCAGACATGGCTGCCAGTCAGCTCTGTGACCAGGGAGGTCCCAGCACAGGAATAATGACCTCTGCGAGCACCCCTGTCTGAAGAAAGCTGCTCACGAGTTACTGCCCTGATGTCAGACAATCCAGTTCCCCCCTGCATGTCCCTGGTTCCTCCAAAGCCCCTGCCCAGCATTGGAGCTCAGAAAGAGAGTGAATCTGTGTAGGTTTTGTATGCAGGTCCCTTAAGAGGGGCTGTCTGGGTCTCCAGCAGCCTCCCAGTAACTCAGCCATAATCCTCACTGGTTTTTACTGCCCGAAGTTACAGGGACTTCTCTTTCCAGCTCCGGAACTCTGAGCTGTGAGTCTGATGGGGCTGGGACCCCTTGCTTCTCACTGAAGGCCTCTGAAGCCCTGATATCCCTCCCAATTAAAAAACACACCACAGGTGGGTGTCAGACCAGCCATTCTGTGCCTTCACTCGTCCTACCAGTCTTTACCTCCTTTCTTCTTTACTTCTCTAGTTGTAGGACTTCCATTCCGCCAGCTTTTAAGTGGTTCTGGATGATGGTTGTTCTGTATTTTGGTTGTAATATTGATGTGCTTGTGGGAGGCAGGAGGCGAGTAGCGGCGTTTACCTATGCTGCCATCTTGGTTCTCTAGCACTCACTTTATTTGCTAGTTTACAGTGGTCCTAACTTGATATTAATTTGCAATAATTCTTAATACAATTATAGGTATTATGATGTCTACACATATAGATGTCCCAAAAAATGTATGCACACACTTTAATAATTGTAAAGGCAGTGCTTATCAAAGTACATTTCATTTTAAAAATTGAGCTATCAGTTATTACAGTATGTTTACATTTTGGGGGACACCCTGTATATACAGCAAGACAGAAAGAGAATAAAATAGAGAGTAACCGAGATTTTGTTTAAGCTGCCCATTTTAATACTGTTTATCATTCCTCTCACCTGGTTACAATTGATTCCTACTAAATCAGTTTGTTAACTGCCAATGTGATTAAGGCACATTTATCAGAAAATTTAGTAAATGTTAATCTTAAACTTATTCTCAGAAAATAAAGAATCTAAAACCAAAGTATTTTCAAAGATAGGAGAATCTGAAATAAGAGTATTAAAATGATAACTGACATGACAGACATAAAAAATTTAAAAAAAACCTTTGTAGTTTAAATACAAAGGTATCAAGAGTAGAATGAGTGTTGAATTTATGTTGTGGAAAATTGGTCCCAAGTTGGTTTTCCACTTCATCAGAAAGCACTTTTGTCTTGTATGCAAACAGTTAATGAAGCATGCCAATACTGAATTGGTTTAACTAGTGTTGGAAATACTTCACCTTTTCTTCTCCCTCTCGTTTGGGAAATTTTAATACTAATATAAGGAGACACCTTAAATTTCTGGATTCCAATTGTATATCTCAGATAGAATGAATGAATAATATGGCTATTCATGATTTAAATACTTTCATTTTCACTTATGAATTATTCTCTACTGAAAGTTAGCAAAAGATCCATTCATTCTGAGGCACAATAATAAATGTATGATGGGAATGCTCTAGTCATTGCATTTTCATCCAGAAGCCTACCTTTAGTTTCAATATTTGGAAGCAGGGAGCCTTTTGATTTAGTTTTTAAAGCCTCTGGCAGGTGGAAAATTCTGTTCCAAGAACATTCATGTGATTGGGAACAAAGAAATTCTTTCAAGCGGGTTGTGGTTTTACCTTTATGCCACTTTCAAAGAAAATAGGATGATCGTTTCTTTCATATTAAAATTAAAATAAACATAGGGCCTGGAAAAATTATACATTTTAGCAAATTATTGCATGTAAAAAATACTTTTCATAGACTTATTATTCAGACTATACTTTTAACATGTAAAAACAAAGTGTTCACCTGCTTAACTTTTTCACAATATGATAATTTAATCCTTACTTTGCATGTCTTCTATTTGGTATAAAAAATTCCCATTTTAAATTCAAGTTTACAGTTTCATTATTATTTTGTATGAAACATTACACCACATATGCTCTGATCTTAATATAAAAGATTTAGTTTGGATAGTTACTAACTGATGTAATTCTAAAATAGTTTTTATAAGTGACTCAAATAAATAAATACTTTTTTTTATATTAGTATTACTTGGAAAAAAGAAAGTCTGGAAAAATATTGCACTCAAATAGGTTTACCATTAAAAGCATATTTAAATTCAATTTTCATCAAATATGAATAGAATTTGTCTCTTATGTATTTGGTTCTGAGTGTTTTAATTCTATCAGAAAAAAATACTCTTGATGAAAGTGACTGCTAGATCATAACAAACTTATTTCACTAATTATATACAAGGATGTTCACCAACAATAGCAGATATATTCCTATTTCAGATGGCACCATATAGAGAGCAGTTAAAACGTGAATAATTGCAAAAAAATACACAACAGAATTTATAGAGCACATCAGGTGTACCTTTTCCAAGGAAGGGGGGAGGGTAATATAAAATCAAAGAATCTTTAGTGAGAATTTTTTAAAAATTCTTGCATTTGTGTCATTATTTTCCAAATGAAGAATCTGATGCCCAAAACTATGAAATGATGACTACTATCACATCATATGCCACTCTGTCATCATTTCCAGATTCAAGAGCAGGATTTAGACTATGAATTGGAATTAACTTTAATACATTTGTAATAGAGATAGCAATTTCTGTTATGGATCAGTTATATAGCATAAATGTATCCTTAAAAAATATAATGCTGAACTGAGGTCTTAGTCATTCATAAATAAGTTTTATATACATACCAGGAAAATATTTTGACCAATACAACAGGTTTATATTATGGATATCAAATCATAGGAATAAAATATCCAGATCATGAGAATAATAAAAACATCAAGTATTTACATAAAAATCAGTTTCAAATATTTTTCATTAATTTTTACCCATTAAAGCTATTAATATAGATCATTATGCCCACCTTACAAAAGAGAAAATGGGTATGTGTGCTTGGATAACAACACAACAGAACTAGAATGCAAACTCAGAACTTCTGACTTTATGGAGTATAATGTCTCCCAGATGACACTTCCACTCCAAATCAGACATGTAGATTGCTTTTATTACCATATGGATACTGGAAGTTTCTTAAATAATAACTTTATTCTCAAGTCCTCAAATATAAGTACAATAAATATTCATGTTTTAAAATGTTCAATAGTGAATGATATTCCAAGTGAGGAATATGGTATATCTGTTCACTTAGTTTAACTTAAAACTAAATTATTCTAGAATCAGTCCTGGTTGGTGTGGCTCAGCTGGTTGAGCATCAGCCCATGCACTGAAAGATCACCAGTGCAATTCCTGATCTGGGTATGGTCAGGGCACATTCCCGGGTTTCGGGTACTAAACTATCTGCATAAAACACATCAAGAAATGTCCTATGTAGCCCAGTTGGTGTGGCTTAGTGTTTGAGCATCTACCTCTGAATTAGGAGGTCATGGTTTGATTCCTGGTCAGGGCACATGCCTGGGTTGTGGGCTCTATCCCTATTGGGGGTGTGCAGGAGGCAGCTGGTCAATGGTTCTCTCTCATTATTGGTGCTTCTCTCTCTCTCTCTCTCTTCCTATCTAAAATCAACAAAAATATATTAAAAAGAAAGAAAGAAATGTCCTTTGTAGAGGAAACTTTAAATAAGTTTAATTTCTGAAATACTAGTACTTGATACAGGTCAATGTGCTTTTCTGGTTATATGTTTAAAATAGGAGAGGAATCTAACTTGACAATCACATCTCTCTCTCTCTCTCTCTCTCTCTCTCTCTCTCTCTCTCTCTCTCTCTCTCTCTCTCTCTCTCATTTGAACCTCCTAAACCTCCTACATTAAAAGCAAATCACAATCAGAATGAGATTATGATGCAATGATCTCCTTGCAAACGTTGCATTATGGCTTAGTCAGTGCATAAGCAGTCCCTCGGCACTTGTGCTTACAGCAATTTGAATTTCTCTGGTAGCTCAGTGTGATTTATGGCACATTTCAGACTTTCTCTTCATCAAAGGAGAACACTGTCAAGTTCATGATAGTTTTGCAACTAAGATAAAGGACGAAAAGGAGAGCACTTTGAGTAAACAGGACTTTGTGGTTTGTTATAATTTGTGTTTAAAACTGAATTGGTTGTGAAATTATCTTTGACAGTTGTATTCAATATTATCGTATGAATTGAATAGAAAAACCAATGGTGTTTATTAGTGAATCATCCATGGGCTTTTTAGCCTTTCACTTACATTCAAAAACACCTGTTTTAAGAACAAATGCTAAGGTTTTATAGCATTAATAGTAGAATAGACCTTCAACAGGGACCTGTATAAAATTGTGTTTATCTTTTCTGAAACTTCTGTTCTGGCAAACAGGTGGTTTCTTATACCTGTAGTATTTCATTTCCTTATGCACAGCTGTGTTAGAAAATGTTTGATTTTATGAACCACATGCCAGACATGGCAATATTTTTATAATGGACAGGAAAAAGCAAATTGTATTGCTTCATTTATTTTTCTATACCACCAATGTCAATTTTTAGATTTAACATTGCATGCTGTCTTCATAGTCAACTCTTGTAATATAAGCAGCTGTTTCATCAGAAATATGGACAATAGCAAGAATTCATCCCTAAATTCACAGCAAAATAAAACACTGCTGATGAAAGCTTTTTTAACTCCTTTTTTATTATTATTCATAAAACTCCCTAGGTATGCATGGAACTTTATAGAGCATATAAAAAGACAAGGTTCCCCACCACAACAAGTTTATAGTATAATCCAAGGAAAATATCTGAGCAAAACAGCTCAGATATAGAGAATATGTATCATTTAGGTTAATAGTTATTAACCTAAAACATAGAGTCACTAAAGACATGTTTGTTCTTATATTTTTAGGGCAATTTGTTGGGCAAGGATTTAAAACATGGATAGTGATAAAGTTGATAGATTACCAAATAAATTTTATTTTCAAATACTCCATAGTATAGGAATTATACTCACAAAAATCTAAATGCTTTAACATACTGATCCTGAATTGATTGAGTGACTTAAATAATTTACTTATGTTTTACATCATATAATCATAGAATTCTATAAATTGAGAGTTTTTCATTTTAAGCCCTGCAATTAACTAAACTTAGTGAAGTAATATATATATAAGTTAATTTATGTCTTCAAGGTCACCTGAGCTCGGTACTGGAAAAACTAAACTGGAAATCAAGTTCCTGGATTTCTAATTTAATAGTTTTTTAGGAGAATGAACCATTTTCCCCTATTTTAATAACCTGTGCTGAACATTAAGTAGGAGTCCAAACACTGGTCGGACCCTGCCTTCAGTTACACTACCTTAAAAGTCACAAAATGTCAGATAAGAAATTAACTCCTCTGAAATTCAATTTACTCATCTGTAAAATGAAAATGCCAACAATATTAACATTTTATGTCTCAGATTAAATAGGAAAAAAGTAGATGTGAAAATGGAAATAAAAACATTACATATTAAAACCCTGGCATTCTGACATTGAACAAAATGCAGCTTGAAACTGTCTCTGAAATGAAGGAAATGTTCTAATTGGCAAGAACATAGATGAATTCCAGGAGTAAACGGGAGCTGGCAGGAACAAGGACGTGTACAAAAAGGTATTGCTGCCTACCTGAGCATTCATTCCGGAGTTTTGTTTTGTTTTTCTTTTTGTGTTTTGAGTATTTATTACCATCATTTTTATTTATCTCTAAATCAACCATATTTAATTCTTAATGATGACTTTTCTTAACAATCAGCTTACTGAATTTTTGGTAATTTGACAACAGACTCTTGTGAAACAGGTTCAGTACACCACTGCCTGCTGCCCAAACTCAGGCGTGCATATCAAATTCCAGCTCAAGTCTCCTCCTAGTTCCAAAATCCACCATTTCCCTCCAGCAGTATTTGTCGCATAGCCACATACTGACAGTACATGCTAGTCAATATGGCCGAGACAGCCCTGCCCTCAGCAGGCTGGTGGTCTCATGGAGAAGGATGATCATGAAGCAAAAAGACCTGCAAATAAAGTTATC
Source organism: Corynorhinus townsendii (assembly GCA_026230045.1). Lineage (NCBI taxonomy): Eukaryota > Metazoa > Chordata > Mammalia > Chiroptera > Vespertilionidae > Corynorhinus > Corynorhinus townsendii. The sequence goes on along the minus strand of JAPDVU010000003.1, from coordinate 66,004,292 downwards.
ATTATAAATGCTTCAAAATGATATTGAAAAACAAACCACAAAATGGTATGGGATAGAAGAGGTTGAAGGCAGAGTTGAACAATTAACAAATTTAGCATTTAGGGAAGGGCATTTAACTGGACAATGAATAAGAGGTAGGCAAGTCAAAAACAAAGAGAAAATCTTCCCATTGGCCATATTTAAGAACTAGGGGAAGAAAGGAACATATGCAGAATGTTTGAGGACCTCAGAAAGGCCAGTGAGGAAAGAACAAAAGGAGAGAACTAACCCAGAAGAGTGTGGAGAGATGAGGTGGAGCACATCCTTATTATGTAGGGTCTTTAAAACCAAGCTAAGCAGGTTGCGGTTGTTTTCCCAGCCACCATTCAAGTCATTGAAGGCTTATAAAAAGGTAAAACTTATGATTTCATTTATAATTTATAATCATCGCAGTAGCTATTATAAGAAGAGAGGATTATAAAAGACAAAACGTGAAATTGAAAAGCTGGATTAGGGGTTACTGCAGTGGCCCAAGTGGAAAATGCTACCTTGTGTTCCCACTTCAGCGGTAAATGTGGTGGTGAAAGGAACGTGAATCCTAGATATGGTTTGGAAGAAGAATAAACAGACATAGTGGTTTATCATAGATGAAAGCAGATGCAGGACAGGGCAAGAGAGGTATTTCATGGATGATTCACAATTTTCTAGATTAAGCATGTGAGTTAAAAAAAAAAAAGGAAAAAAGGAGGGCAAGGAGGTAAAAGATCAACCAAAGAACTTGTATGCATGCATATGCGCATAAGCAATGGACACAGCCAGTAGGGAGGGGGCGGTGAGGGCATGTGCTGGGTGGTGGGAGCGACCAGAGAGAGGTCAATGGGGGGAAAAGGAGACTCATGTAATACTTTAAACAATAAAGAATTTTTTTTAAAAAAAGTTTGCTATTTACTGAGTTTGGGGAAGACTGACCAAAGTCAGACTCTATGCAAGGGCATAAGATTGTATTTCTTTTAAATATATTTTAACTAGTAGCCCTGCACATGAATCCGTATACCAGTAGCTCTCTGCAGGGCCTGGCTGCTCCATGCCCACTGCCCCTTCTCTGTGGCCCAGAGGCCCATCCGTGGCTGGGCTTAGAATGCTTGCCTTGTCACTCAGGCGACGACACAAGTGTCCCCTCCCTGCCCTCCACTCCGTGCCTGCTGCCCAGAGGCCCTCCATGGCCGGGGGTGGAATGCTTGCCTTATCACCATGGTGACAAAGCAAGTATTCTGCCCCGCCGCTCACGCTGCCTGCTCTCAGCAGCTGCCTGCTCGGGACTAGGGTACTCTGGCAGGGCTGAGAGGATTGGGTGCCGCCATCTTGTGGCTATGGGCACTGCCATATTTGTGACAGAGTGACAGTTAATTTGCATATTACTCTTTTATTAGATAGGCTTGATTTCAGAGAGGAAGGGAAAGAGAGAGATAGAAATATCAATGATGAGAGAAAATCATGGATCGGCTGCCTCCTGCATGTCCCCTACTAGGGATTGAGCCAGCAACCCAGGCATGTGCCCTGACTGGGAATCGAACACTGACCTCCTGGTTTATAGGCTGATGCTCAACCACTAGGCCACACTGGCCAAGCAAGATTATATTTATTTATAATTCATTTTGCCTGGGACTATATTAAAATTTTTGTTATGGATATTTGAATGGATGACAGTAATCAAAATCATTTAGAAGAGAGGATATTACATTAGCTTAATTACTGGATTATATAATTTTCTGAGGAATGAAAACTAGATGAATTCCATTGGTTTTGTCAATCTAGAGTTCATGGGTGATTGATCTGCTTTGAATTATATATATATCATGAGCAATTTCTAGAAAATGGATATGATAATAGGTAACACAAAAACTATTTGAAGTATCCAGAAAAATACCTTCACTTGATATGATGCCCAAGAACTGATTCATGAAGGGGGGGAAAGACTAGTAAGCGAAAAGAAATACATAGTGTAGTCATAAACAATAAAAGACAGTATTAATATAAAAATACCACAATTATAGAAGTTCTTTCAAAACAGAAGGAATCATTTGGATCTGTCAGTTATTATAAAGGAAGTGACTGTCTTTCAAAATAATGTATAATTAAGATATCTATTTATTTCTAAGTAAAATTACAGATCATAAATCGTAAAAGTAAATGTAAAATTTTCCACACATAAATCCTAGGAAATTATTCAAAATTATATTTTAATATTATCCCTCATTCATGGGAAATCTAAAAAAGCTGTAAAATTCACACCATAAAATCCTGTATCTTATTGTTGTGCCTTATTGCTAAGCCTATGTATATAGGTTGTCCCCAAAACATGTATGCACACTTTGAGTAATTATAAAGGCAGTGTTTATTAAAATACATTTCATTTTCAAAATTGAGCTATCAGCTGTTAAAGTGTGTATGTTTTTGGGATACTCTGTATATATACCAATACTCATGTTTAAAGTATAGATAATATAGCTTCCATTTAAAAGCCTTGAACTTCTTTTCAATCCATAAGTATAGAAATATTTTAAACCATTTTTGCATGTTATTTTATCTATCAATAGTAATTACCACAGCCTTAATCTGGCTAATGTTAATGACCACTGTTCTTCTGTAAATCCCAGTTAAACCGAGCTTATTAAGGGCTAATTAAAGGAAGTCTTATGTGCACGGAATAAAATAATGTCTGTTTTTAGAATTGGAGTGCATATTTTGTCTGATAACAAAAAATGAAACAAAACTTTTCAATTAAAAGTTTACAGGCAAGCTTATTGTTTATTGTTAAAAAAATGTGCCAATTAAATAACTAACAACTTATTTACTCTTCCTATGTGTCTTTGATTTTTAAAAGTGTAGCAATGCAATCTAAGTCTAGAAGCATATCCTGAGCATGAAACTAGACTGAGGCTGCAGCAAATAACCAAAAAGTACTCTATAGATAAATAATCAATCAGGATCCACTAGTTAAGATTCTAGATAAGGAATGTTGAAGGCATGTAAAGAAGATACTATCCATGGTTACAAATAATGTTGAGAGATTGTGGACACTAGACACTCCCAAGTTTTTAAAAAGATATTTGTATTTATGTGTATATCTGTGGGTGCAAGCTTTATTATTTTGTTTTTTATTTTCTATTTAATAAACTTTAGTATAGTGCCTACAGTGTGTCAGGTTCAGTACTGAGGACGAATTTAACCCAAATATCCCCAAAGAGCCTATGAAATATTTACAATTATTATACCTATGATATAGATGAGGAATCTGAAACACAGAAAGGTTAAGATGCCAAATAATTTCTAAGAAGAGTACTAAGGAACAGACACAAGCTTTTCACCCAAGCAGTTAGGCACCTGGTTTTGTGCTCTCAATACCAAACCACAAAGTTGTGCTGTCTTTGTTTGCACTTACATGTTCTTAGTCTCTCTCTCTCTCTCTCTCTCTCCCCATCTCCTACTTCCTCTTCCTCTCCCACTTTCTCCCCCTCCCTTCTTCCCTTCCTTTCTCTTTCTCTTACCCTGCCATGCCTCTCCAAAGAGTGCTTTGGGAAACAGCAGTACATGTTATAGAGTACTAACAAATTATAGGTAGTGTGGAAAAGAAAAGGAACTTGGCATATCAATAGAAAGATGGGGATATAAAAATTAAGTATAAAGCATATGAGAATCTTAGAATTTGGGGTAAAATATGACTATACTGAAAGACTCTTTGTGCTTATCTATATATATAAAAACTTAAGCAACCTTTATGACCAAACAACTGGAACAACCAGAACAAGGGATTGACCAGTCGACCAGTTGCTATGACACACACTGACCACCAGGGGGCAGACACTCAATGCAGGAGCTATCCCCGGGTGGTCAGTGTGCTCCCACAGCGGGAGCGCTGCTCAGCCAGAAGCTGGGCTCACAGCTGGCGAGCACAGCTACAGTGGTGGGATGAGCAGAACGGTGTGGAATCATCCCTGGCCACCTGCTGCTTCACACACTACTACATCCCCTGAGGGGTCCTGGATTGCAAGAGGGCACAGGCCAAGTTGAGGGACCCCACCAGTGCACAAATTCATGCACCGGGCTTCTAGTAAAATTCATGCACTGGGTCTCTAGTAAGAAAATAAAAATGATGTCCAACTGCACTATGTTCCGGTGTTTTTTGTTGTTGTTTTGTTTTGTTTTCATACGATCTCACTCATATGTGGAATCTAATGAACAAAATAAACTGATGCACAAAATAGATCCAGAGACAAAGAAGCATGGAACAGACTGTCAAATTTCAGAGGGAAGGAGGGGATGGGTAGATGGATGGGTAGGGAGAGATCAACCAAAGAACTTGTGTGCATATATGCATAACCCATGGACACAGACAATAGGGTGGTGAAGGCCTGGGATGGGGTTTGGGGTGAGCTAGCTGGGGTCAATAAGGGGAAAAGGGGGACATATGTAATACTTTCAACAATAAAGATTCTTTAAAAATAAATAAACTGATTAATTATTTAATTAATTTAAGGAAGAACTGGGCATTGGGTTCTGAAGAGTTTAAAAGCAAGCAAACATATTAGTATGTGCTTATATTTGTATGCAATACAATTCAAGATTATAATGACTTTTATTTTTTTAATATATTTTATTGACTTCAGAGAGAGGAAGGGAGAGGGCGAGAGTGATAGAAACATCATCTACAGGCTTCCTCCTGCACGCCCCCTACTGGGGATCCAGCCCAAAATCTGGGCATGGGCCTTGACCTGGAATAGAACTGTGACCTCCTGGTTCATGAGCTGATTCTCAACCACTGACCAACACTAGCTGGATAAGATTATAGTGTCTTTTATATATTTCTAATACAGTTTTAGAGTTCAAATTTGGAGAAAAACAGACACAAATATGACATTGAGGCACAATATTTTAATGAAAATCTATTCCACAGATGCAACTTGTATTAGGTAATGAATTGTTTTGACAAATTAAGTAATATTAAATACTAGATGACTTCCTTACCTGTTTTTTATCAATTTTTTTCTTTTTTATTTATTGTTTTTGTCACCTTTATTTCTCAATATTAGTGATTTATTTCCAACTAATCAGAATTCTTGGTTATTGACTAAATGTAATACTGCCTGCAGTGCATGAGTTTATGATACGGAAATTTCAAACCACAAATCATTCCAGATTCCTGGGGGTATAAGTAGATGTTATACAATTGCTCTACTGTCTTCATCTTAATATAAAATGCTTACAAACAAATGACTCATTCTGGCTGATCATACTTTGAAATATCAGATTACTGTGCTGAATCACACCTCAGAAAATCACAAATGATAAATAGACTGGGAAGAATAGAATTGTTACAAAGTTGCCAACTAGTATATGACTTAGTTTCAAAGAAACGCCACACTAAAAATTAATATTATGAGAAAGTAGAAATCAAAATAAACGTGTATATTCATTTCTGTATAAATTTATCTCTTATCAATCACAGGAACTAGGTTCAGCACTGTAAAGGGAAAATATTGCCAGCAATATTTTAAATCATGAAGCTATATATTCAAAAGCGATCAATAAAATAACGTACAGGAAATGACAAACACCTAGTCAACGGAATCGTTTTTCCTGAAATACTTAGCAGTAGCTTTTTAAAGTAATCGCTTATGGTCAATGTTACTTGTATTTTTGTCAGCTCACTTGTTACAGTAGAATGGAATGTCATATCCATTCATTTTTTTAGCTGAGGAAGTTTTTCATACCTGTAATCAACCATAAAGAGGGTCATGATATTGCCATATCTAAAAAAACATCTTTTTGTCAGTTTTGCCAAACAAGGTTTTGAAGGTCAATATTTTTAAAAGATGAAGAGACAAGAAAATAAATATTTTCAGAAAAATATGTAAGATATATCCTATCTAATAAAAGAGTATTATGCAAATTAACCATCACTCCAACACACAAGATGGCTGCCCCCATGTGGACACAAGATAGATGCCACAAGATGGCCAGCAGGGGAGGGCAGTTGTGAGGGACCAGGCCTGCAAGGGAGGGCAGTTAAGGGTGACTAGGCTGGCAGAGGAGGGAAGTTGGGGGCGACTGGGCCTGCAGGGAAGGGCAGTTGGGGGGGACCCAGGCCTGCAGGGGAGAACAGTTGGAGGTGACAAGACCTGCAGGGGAGGGCAGTTAGGGTCAGGGGAGCAGTTAGGCATCAATCAGGCTGGCAGGGGAGTGGTTAGGGTGTGATCAGGCTGGCAGGCAGAAATGGTTAGGAACAATCAGGAAGGCAGGCAGGAGAGCAGTTGGGAGCCAGCAGTCCTGGATTGTGAGAGGGATGTCCCAGGTTGGAGAAGGTGCAGGCTGGGCTGAGGGACAACCCTCCCCCCCCCCCCCGCCCGCCCCATGCACGAATTCCATGCACAGAGCCTCTAGTATATATATCTGTTCATCCATAACACCTGTTAGGAATTTCTCTCTGATAAAAACTAAAAACACTTCTTATTCAGAAGTATCATTTTGCAACATTGTGTCTTTTTACAAAATGATGTCTATGTGGCAGGTTGAAGATCAACACGGATTAAGCCACTTATGGTACACATCTTTCTTAGTGGATGGGAGAACTCAGAAACTGCTGAGTTACACTTTGTGGTAAACATTTTGGAACATTGCCAGAGCCATTATAAACATTTCTGAGCTCACTTTCCAGGGAACTCTTTTAAAAATCAATTAGAAGTGAAAGTCTTTCAATGCTAGTGTTTTAAAATGTCAAGCTTATATTACTTTTTTCCTTGTGCATCAATGGCAATATTTCAAAACCTGTGTACTAAATTGATTATATTCTATAATTAAGCTATTAGAGGGGATAGAACATTCAACTCTTGTAAATTTACACCACAGCAGACCTGGCTTGGTGTGTGTTTGTTTGTTTGTTTGTTCGTTTTTGAAGAAAATAAGCCCAAGTTGGAAAAAGGAAAAAGAAGAAGAAGAAAAGCAAAGGTAGAAAACAATAGGTAAGAAGATAGTATATATGGCTTTTCAGATTTTATATTAAAGCATGCTCAAGTATTTTTATTGATTTTGAAAATATTTTTAACATCACAGGTCAATAAGTTATTAAATAATATATGCTTTATTTATTATTCCTCAATCAGGACTTTTAGCAAGTATTCTATGTACAATGGCAGGGGTTATGAGTCTAAATTTACAAAAGAAAGGTCTATTTAAGAATTTGCTAGAATCAAGATTATAATATTGATTTAAAAATTCATGTGAATGTAGATAAATACCTTATCTGCATCTGTGCTTGAATACCTGTGTATACATAGCTATTTTCTTATTAAAGGGGGATATTGTCAAAACTTTTAAAGGTAGTACCACTTTTTCATGTACTAAAAACAGCCTAATTGTGTGTTATATACACAATGATGCCATATAAAATTATATATTTTAGAAAAAATAAATTTAAAATCTGTAACTGTAAAAAGTGTGTTCTTTACTCAATAAATGAATCACACATTTACTGTGCAGAGCAAAGGATTAAAATTCCTCATGTCTGTGTAGCAAACACATTGATATTAATTGGTTTGTCCTTTCAAGTTGTGTTTATCTTTTCATTTCAATCACAGTTTCAAAGGTCACTCCATTCCATGTATAAATCCAATATGACAGAGATTAGTAAAAACAAAATGCAACAACTAAATGGTACATCATCATGCAATCACA
>JAPDVU010000003.1:65934082-65994082 GCA_026230045.1 Corynorhinus townsendii | reverse complement strand
AAAACCATATTTAGACCCTCTATTTTTCCTATCTTCCAAATAGTCCAGGTTCATTTTCGGGGAAGGCATCACCAACCTGCAAGGTTATATGTGGCACATTATTTCATCATAAGTGAATTGACATGTTACATATTTATGTCAATGACTATATTATTTACTTATCATTTATTCCTATTCTATATTCAATGTGACATGGCATGATTCATACAAATGGCTTTGTACAATTTTGGAATATTTGGACAATTTAGAGAAGAATCACAGTCACATAAATGTGAAACATTAGGTCTGGTGACAGGGGCATTGGGCTCAAAGTTATAAACCTGTGCTCTCACACTCACAATACATGAATGCATAGTAACACCTCAATGCACTTTCTAATATCAGGCAATCATAAGAATTATCTGATATTAAAATGATTGAATAAGGCCTGGGGTTATTTTAAACTGAAATGTTTTCTCCCACTATATTTTTGAAGCTTATATAAACAATCTTACATGCTGATGCAGAGTTATAAGGATCATTTTTAGCACATTCCTCAAAGAAAACTACATTTCCAAGGTCATGACAAATGCATTCAATCTCCTGGAATGTGATGGTGTCTACCATATAATAAATCCATATAACAATTAGGTAGATCTTACATTTCCTTATGTTTTGTGATTATACATGGATACTGCATTAAATAAAATAATTTCATTTACATGTCTTATTATGAAATGCTTGAATTATCAGGTTTATAACATCCTCTCATTTAATTGGAATAGACAGTATTAAAACAAAAACAAAAATTATGGACCAACATTTTCTAATTATGGTTATAAATAAAAACACTTCATGAAAGTGAAACAGACACTACATAAAAAGTAGAAATATTCTCTGCATTCTGCCTATCTATACCACATAATACATTTAATAATTCAAAGAGGGTACTAGTACATGTTACTGATCATACCCTAAAGATTTTATCAACATGTAGAAATGGATTTAGAAATGTATGTTCAAATATTTTAAAATGAGAAAGTGTTCCTTTTTAGTGTTTTCCATAGTCACTTGTTATAATCACTAGTGTTTCTATTATTTTTATAACCATTGAAAATAAAAAATGTTATGAGAGAAAATGCAACATGATGCCATCCACTTCATGAAAAATCATGAAAAGGTGTTTAATAAAATGACCAGTTATTAATACACTCATATGTCATTTTAAAATAATCTAATTTTAAGCACTATTAAAATTTTAAAATATTAATAAATCTTCCAATATATCATAAGAATGTTAACTCTTACCTAGTTCCTTTCAAACTCTAATGAAATGGATATACTAGTATATTACAACAGTGTAAAATTCTGTATCATCTTTTTTCTTATATCCAGAATACATATTTTCTACCCTATTCATAATATGTAATGGTTAGATAATACATGAAATATCCTATATAATAAAAAGGTAATATGCAAATGGACCCTAATAGCGGAAAAACCGGTCGCTATGATGCACACTGACCACCAGGGGGCAGACACTCAATGGCAGGAGCTGCCCCCTGTTGGTCAATGCGCTCCCACAGGGGGAGCTCCGTTCAGCCACAAGCGGGGCTGCCAGCTGCCAGCCCAGCAGCGGAAGCGGAGGCAGCGCTAAGGATGTCCGACTGCAGCTTAGGCCCGCTCCCTGTGTCAGTCATTCATCCCCCGAGGACCCCCCGGGCTGCCAGAAAGATATCTGACTGCCAGCGTAGGCCCAGTCCCCCAAGGAGTGGACATCCCCCAAGGGGCCCATACTGCCAGAGGGCATAGGCTGGGCTGAGGGACTCCCCTGAGTGCATGGATTTTTATGCACTGTGCTCTAGTATTATAATGTGAAATGATGTATCATAATAAGCTTAATAATGCCTTGTTTTAGACATTTAGGTTGTTTCAGGTTTCTACTTTGCCTTAGAAATCACTCTAGCCCTGGCTGGCATGGCTCATTGGTTAGAGTGTCAGCCTGTGAACAGTAGGGTTGCGAGTTTGATTCCCAGTGAAGAGCACATACCCTGGGTTGCAGGTCTAATCCTCACCCCTGGTCAGGGCACATGTGGGAGTCAACCAATTGATGTATCTCTGTCACATCGATGTTTCTCTCTCCCTCTTTCCTCTCATCCCACTCTCTCCAAAAATCAACGGAAAAAGAATATTCTTACTCCTTGGGTGAGAATTAAAAAAAAAAAAATCACTCTAAAGAATACTTTTTTGCCTTTCATCTTCTATTGAGATTTCAAAGAATTTTAGAGTCCAGAGAGTAATTGGGCATCAAGCACCTTATTTATTAAGAAAACTGAGAAATTTAGAGACTTATTTAAGTAGCTAACTTACTTATTAGCTTCGTGGTGACTAAAAGCTAAATCTCCTGATATATTTTGCTCTCTGCTCTCCCATCTCAGTTTTTGGAACATCTAGAAAAAATTACCTTGGTTATGTTATCAGATGTCCAAAGTTTAAAAATGATTTTTTGATAATTTTGCTTAAAATTAACTATTCTTTATATGTTTATATTACATTACTTATTATAAGCACTTAATGAAGAAAAATGCCAGAAATATTAAGTATTTACAAAAGCATTAAAATTTCTGAAAGGGTAGTTATTATTCTTCATTTTTTTAATGTTGGAGTAAGCAATTTTGTTTGAAATGTCAGGCTATGAAGACATCTTCTGCATAGAGAATGATGTGAACCATATGGCTTATTCACAATCAATTGAATTACAAACCATGGCAGTTCCTACACTTTTAGGAGATGCTTATGTTGTCCTTCCATTAAAATTCCACTAATGTGACATTTGTGAAAAGGTTTATGTTTGGACACACATTCCCTCACCATATGTGAAGCCACAGAGAGCAAGACCATCGATTCCAAGTGTTTATATATAAATCGACAGCTATCAGTTAAAAAGATTTCTCATTGCATGTGTCAGAATTCTCTGGCCTTTTAGGATCATCTTGTGTGTCTTCATGTTTACAAGACCCTGCCTGTTAATGTGGTTAAATTTTACTCATCAGACAGGAAGAAGGATCTTAAAAATCATTGTTAGGCAGAGAAACATTAAGAAAGTTAAAAAAAAAAACTTTCCATATTTAATCTGTTAAACAATGGCAAATTTCTTATGAATCAGTGATACTGTAATTGAACTGGAGACATTTTTAGAACAAGCTTGCTTTGGCTTTTTCACCCTCCGATTTGGAATCTGCTCACAGTACTGCCAGCTTAACCAAAAAGGATTAACTCTCATATCCAACTGAGAACACAGATAATTCTCAGTAATTGGTAAAAAATGAAGATGAATGGGGCTGAGAGATAAGGAGCAATTAGCTCATCAGCAGTTACAGCTGTGCACTCAATCCGGATCCATCTCTGGAGTCTCGGCCCCTTTTAAAGAACCTAAGCAGAATAAGCATAGGACACCCTCCTCCCAAAAAATTTGCGTATACCTGCCCATCATTTCTCTAGTCTTCCAATTTATTTCCCTACTATACAAAGACACCTGTCATAGTATGCTATGTAAATGACTACCTCTCTCAGGACCTATGTCTAAAGCCAATCTTCTTTTTAAACTTTTTTTTTATAACAGAAACCAAATGACTACTGTAGACACTCTTAAATTCCCTGTCAATCGTTTCATTATAGCAGCATCATCTGTTTGAAAATATAAGCAATTCCCTCATCTAATTATAGGAAGGATTTGAGGTTCATTAACATTGCCAAGGCAGAGAATCCAATGTGCAACTGCAGAGCTCTACGTGATGGCCTGTGTTCTCAGTTTCCTTTTATTTGCTTTCTCAAGGTCTCCAAGACTTCTTCCTGAAATCATAAAATTAATTTTTCCTTCCGTGACTTAGAAGAAAGTACTACACTGTAAACTATTCTATTTCTGTAGGAATGGTGGAGGGAGAGAGAGAGAGAGAAATAGTCAGCTGGGGAAGATAATTTTATCTCCCTATCTGCCTGGCGTTTTTTTGTTTGTGTTCCATTTGTTTTGTTTTGTTTTGGCTGATGAACCAAAATAAGGAGTAAGAACACAACTGAAAAACCCAGCTGTTAATACCAAACTCAAGTTCTTGTTTTTAATTGAAACTCTTACATACTGTAACTACTGCAAGTTTGAGAAAATGAAAAAGAATCCTGCATTGCCGGGTTTGAAATGTGTTCAGGTTCGTGGATCACTGCATCCGTGGACACTTACTCCACAATGTTCAGAAAGAGAAAAGACCAAAGTCTCAGGATTACTTCACTTCCTTAAAGAAATAACAGCAGTTGGGGGTTATGACTATAGTTTAAACAATAAGATTTTCTCGGGACATCTGTTTTGAGATCACATGTTGAATAGATATGAACTCATTTCCTACTAAGCAAGCAATCTACTATTGTTGATAGCTGTTTACCAGTTCTGTGAGTCAGATATTAGCTTGTGGCAAAGGTCCCTCTTAAATCCTCTGAGTATTCTTTAAACTGTGTACATAGTGTTTTCCTTAAATAAAATGTTAAGAGAAGTAAAAAAAAAAAAAAATGCAGTCTTTTCCTGTCTCTTGGTAAGTTAAGTCCACGACGTCTCAGACTTGAGAATAATATTTAATATATTTATCTTTAAAGAGTCGTTTCCTATGTTGTCATTAGTTAAGGGAGTAAGATATTAGGTTTAGCAAGTATTTAAATAACACAGAAACTATTAAGTGATGCTAGCTATGTCAATATTTATACAGTATTTCAAAACTGGAAGTAAAATTAAGTTTCCTTTATTTAGATTAAATCAATTGTGCTTAATTTAGTGTCTTCAAAAATGTTCATGATGACCAAAAAAAAATAATAAGCAGATAAAAACACACAACTAGAAATACTATGTAATTGACCTTGAGTTCACCGGTTTTAAATTCTGCCTTTCCAATGTCCCAGTCCCAATTTTCAAGCAGCATTTTTTAAACTGGTTATGTAGATCAGTCCTTAAAGCAAAAAATAGCAATTTATCTGGCCTGTATGTTGTGGATAATGTTGCCACTAAAAAGAATCCAGGACATTTTTCCTTCTTATCTGCAATGTAGCTCATATCAGCCAACCTGTCACAAGATAGTACTTGATATAAACAAGAGATTGCAAAGACATCTCAGTAATCAATATCAGGATGGCTACAGTATGGAAGTCCCAACCAGTGCATATCATTTGTCTCAGCATCTATTTCTATGGCCAAATGAAGCATTAATTCAAATCATAAATCTATGGTGATTTAAATCTGGGAATGAGCACCTGCCTGCTTTAATGATTTATTTTGTACATTTCAGTAAGCAGGAGATTTGTCCATATGAACTGACAGGTCACCTTCAGATGCCAGGAGCAGACTGTTTATCACCATGCAGACTAGCATCTCATCTTAGCGAGTAAATATTAAACTAAAAGAATCCAATTGATTGTGGATGAGGGAGAATGGCGACATGGCCATATATTTTACTCAGCATGCTGATGCCTCACTCGGATCTATCCTGAAGTTCTCAGGTCTTCCTGAAGTGATCACTCTGTTGGGAAGACGTGAGCTCAAGGTCATCAGGTAAAATTGGAATGCACAATACTTATTTGTCAGTGTCAAAGGTTTCTTTAAACATCTTTGTTTGGCTAATTTTTACGATTCATATTAAGAACTGGAAAGGGACATTTATAATAAATATATCCCTTGAGTCCAGCCAGCCAAATCGAACCAAACCAAGACCCCCAAAGATATATTTCCTCAGACAATAAGGGTTTATTTACAACCTGGGGAAAACCAGTGTTCCTGCATAGGAAAATCTGAAATGTTCAACAAAACATGTGAGCCAGACGAGTGCAAGAGAAAAAAGAACATTGAAATAGCTTCAAAGTTGTCATTGGATTTGGGCAGAGTTAATGAGCAACAATACACCATTAAGTGGCACCTCTCTGAGAGGTTTTACTACTTCAAAGAGCCAATTGATAGATTTGTGAGAGCAGTACACTTGTATTCTGAAATACTGGCCTTAGAGATTCTTGGGATTCCTCCTGGAATTCCTATGCTCCAATACCACTTCCTGAGCCGCTGATGGTAACGATGTTCTAGAAGATCCAGCACATCCTCCCAGAGTCCCCACACCTAGCCATCCCACCCATTAAGTGGAAGTCTCTTGCATACTGGGACTGTGGTATGATCATTTTTGTGTTCCTAGAATGAGCTAAAATCAAGCTTACAACAAAATTCAAATGGCAAAACAGCTCCCCCAAGGTTCCTCACAGGCCAGTAGTTTACAAATAACAATCATCAGAGATAATAGGAAAACAAAGGAGGAAGCAGCTAATTACTATAAAAAGAGGACAAAGGTGATTTTCAAAAGGGTAGATTTGGAGAAATAATAATAATAGCCAAAACAATACCAAATCTTACTGGTGACCAAAGTGAAAAACAGACATGGTTTGTTTGACAAATATGATCTCCTTGAATTATGATGTAATACTATTATTTAAGCCATTTTCCAGATTTGAAATGTTAGGCTCAGAATTTTCCATAACTTTGAAAAGTCACAGACCAAGTAATTATTGAACACTTACCAAGAGGCAAGTGGTGTCCTCAAAATCAGAGAAGACTAGAGCCATAGAAAGCAACTGCTAATTCACCAACCACTTTGATCTATACAAGCTCAATCCCACCCCTACCATTGCCTTGTGCCCTCCCATTCCCCCAAACTCTTGTTTCCTGATCTCTAGATAAAGGAGGAAGGCAGGGGGTGTGCTCAGGAAGGATAATAAGTCATAAATTCTTAGAGGACAGTAGCATGTGAGACAATAGAATAAAAATGACAAATATAACATTTCCAACTCAAATCAGCTACCTATATGTAACATAAATGATCTACATGCCTTAAGGACTAGCAATGACACCAATATTACAACAACCCCAAAATACTAAGACCCTTAGGAAAATTCAAATAAATTTCTTCTCTGGTTTAAATTGGTGTTGGATGGTGGGTGTCAAAACTGAAATACAATATAGCCTACCAACTAAATACTTTAATGAAAGAACAGTGATTTATTCTGAGTAAAATACAAAACTCAAATTGTTTTTTAAGTATTATGTGATACCCTATGTACCCACATATTCAAGGTAAACTATTATTTAGTCAGTAGGTAAATATTATTCTATAATATTAATTATTAAGTTGATGTCAATGCTCAATTATGAGCTGTAGTCTCCTTTTCTCATGCCTGCTGGTTTCCTCAAAGTCAAATTTCTGCTCTGCTGCTCAGAAATTTGAACAGAAGTATCAAGTTTTAATATATTTTGCCTTAAATGTTATTAAAATGCATAATTTGTTTATCTCTCCTCCCCAAACCAACTATTAAGAATAGCCTGCATTGAAATCTTACTCTTCTAAAACTTAGTAACAATCCAGATTATGTTTCAAAATAATAATTAAAATTTGTAGTGGGTGTCTATGCTCTAGTTACAATTCATTTTACTTCAGTAATTTTTCATAAAATTTTTTATGTATTGATATTTAGAGAGAGAAAGGAAGGGAGAGGGAGAGAAAGATTGTGTGTGTCTGTGTGTGTGTGAGAGAGAGAAGGGTGGGGAGAACAACATATGGGTTGTTCTTCCACTTATTTATGAACTCATTGATTGAGTCTTGTATGTGCCCTGACCAGGGATGGAACCCCACAATCTTGGTGTATTGAGACTATGCTCTAACCAACTGAGCTACCCTGCCAGGGCTACTTCAATCATTTTTAACGATTTTATTTATTTTTAAAGTTATTATACAGTAAAATTCACTTGGTGGGCAGGGATGGTACAGTTCTATGAATTTTAACTCATTTTTCATGTAGCCTCCACCATAATCAAGATACATAAATATTCCAAAACTCTGAAAAAGCTCCCTTTATAAATATACCACTCCTTCACTTCTTGCTACTACAGATCTGTTCTTCATCCATATATATATATATATATATATATATATATTTTTTTTTTTTTTTAAATAAAATGCCAGGGAAATAGAATCACGTATGTCTTCTCAGGTTGACTTCTTTCACCCAGTTTAAAACCACCCAATCTCTGTTTTTCATTTACCAAAAAATAACCTTTCTTCCCTATACCTGAATTGAGCAAAGACACCTTTCAGATGATCATACAGTCACAAGTTTTTAACTTTTAGTCTAAATTTATGCATGTAAATGACATAAACAATCTGCTGCCCCTATCTTCTCACTGAAAGCACCACAAATGCAAGCACTGATGTTTTTCTATCCATAGTATTCCCCCATATATCCTTAACCACATGCCAATGTACTGAAAGTGGAGAGCTCATTATATAAAGAAATAATATGTTAGAATCATGCATGCAAAAGAAAACTTAATGGAACTGTCATTAATGATTGTGTCCTATGTGAACATTTGGTAGAAATAGTATCTTACACACATCTTATAGCATCCAAATTTCTCTTGTTAAATTATATTTTAAGCATGATTTCTACATTTTAAAGGGAAACCACACAGTGCAGTGACAGGATAAAATTTTGTGTTTCACGAACACATGGATACCTAAAGATGTCAATGAAAAAAATTGTGTTTGACAAAACAAATTACCCAAATAAATTATTCAAAGAAAATAACTATTCCTTTGGTTTAAATAGCGACTGCAAACTTTTCATCTTTTCTTCATACCACAAGAAAAAAATCAAGAGGAATTAAAGTTGTATAATATAAGAAAAATGGATAATAGTTATATGTAGAAAAAATTAATTATCAACATAATTCTTATTCTTGGCAGCACATGAAAGGATTAAGTTATATGTTGGCTGCTAAAGCAAATTTCTTACTGAAGAAGAAACATGTTAAGAATAAAAGAGATAAAGAGTATGGTTTTGTTTGTAAATATTCTTCTGCCACTTTACCCATAATCAATATTTTAGAATTCTGATTATTAAAACTTATTTGTATTATGAAAGATGTTAACTGAATGCTTATAGAAGTTGCAGGCATAAAGTTGATCTTACAATAAAAAAATAATGTTGCTAATTATTTATTTAAACTGCATCTTATTAGAAGCTAAGTAGTATCTTCAAAATATACACTGTTTTGGAGCTAAAAGGAGCAACTTCTTGAATGGGTAACCAATAGTTTTGTTCTGGAAAAGAAAGTAATTTGGTAGCAAAATGATTACACTACGTTTCAGTGAACATACAACTCACCGACACTTGAATTCATGTCCCCATTTTCAGAATCTGCTCCATGTTGGTTATTACTGGCATGATAGTTGCTCATGGCTTCTAACTTGATTTTTTTCACCTTCATTGCTTCAGCAATCGCTGCATTGGTAGCAGCAGCAGCTGCTGCAGCTGCTGCTGTCAGACCTTAAAAGAATAAATTAAAAATGAGGTAATTCAAAATCGGATTTTTTGATGTAATAGTTCATGTGCTTTATATAACACGCATACAAACACATTAAAGTATCTGACACCTTTATGCCATACTTTGATAACATATATTCATTCCCACCTAGCCAAAAAAAAGGATATAAATGGGAGAGTGCTCTCTAAACTCCTAAATTAAATATTAGCAGAAACATAATTCATACAAAGAAGGTGATAGTAGTAGAATGCAGCCAGAATTACATCTCAGACAAAGCAATCTGAACATGTCATTCTCTGCTTAAAATCCTCTCCAGCTGCTGAAAGGGGGGAAATTGGAACTGCATAACAGTTCACCAAGTCTTGCCCTAGGGAGTAAACCTACCTTGTCACCTAAAGTTTCCTCATTTTCATGCCACACCCCAGCTACACCGAACATGCCACCAGGTGCTTTCACACATGCTGTTCCCCTTTTCTGGAATATCCTTGCCCCATGACGCACTTCCCTGACACAGGCCATTATGTTTGTCCAGAGCGATCTGTCTCTGTTCAGCCAGAGAACAGAAGGTAGAAGTGGACGTGAGATTAGAAATAGAGTTGACCAGTTTATAAAAGAGAAGAAAACTAAGGCCATGCCTTATGTATAGTATAGACATAGCCAGCAGGGGTGTTTGAGCAGGGCAATGTTTGTTTTCTTTAAATATTAGAACTTTTTAAAAATATTTTTACTTATTTCAGAGAGGAAGGGAAAGGGAGAGAGATAGAAATATGAATGATGAGAGAGAATCATTGATCAGTTGCCTCTTGCACCCTGCCTCCTGGGGATTGAGCCCACAACCCGGACGCATATCCTGACTGGGAATGGAACCCTGACTTCCTGCTTAATGGGTCCATGCTCAATCACTGAGCCACACCAACTGGGCTAAATGTTTGAACTTTTACCAAGGCAATTCACTTTATCCTGGCATACCTCATCTGCAAAAAATCATACACTGAAATATGTGATCTCTTCTCATTGTAAAACTTTAATAGTCCATGAGACAAAATATACCACCACCATCTCCCTCTATGTTTCTGCTATGGCCGCTTCATAGTTTCTGACAACAGTTCTTCAGCCTGGTTTAAATTTATCTATGTGATTTATTTCCACTTCCAGCTGGTGGATTAGAGACTGAACAATTCTCTCCTCCTTTTCCTCCCCACTAATCATCACTTTTGGTTACTACAGCAAATAAGTTACAGCCTCAGTAATTATAAGAAAGTCTTTTTCAGTAGAAAACTCTGCCTTTTTTTTTTTTTTTGAGATTGGAAGAAGAGCTCAGCTTTCCTTCAAATCAAACCAAAGAGGTCTTTACTACCTTCAACACAAAACCTTCAGATTAGATCTTTGCATGAAAACTTGATAACCACTCCCCCCAAAAAGGCACTGAGCTAAATTCAAACAATTCTTCTGTGTCTGGAGCTAGCATTTATTGCCTTTCAAGTTCCAACTTGAAATGATTCTCTCATCTTCCTATGATTGAATTTTCTCCCCAGTTACTCATTTCCTTCGAAGATGTTCCAGAATATTTTCTTTCCTGTTCTCTTAAAGTCCTCTTAGTGTTTCCCAGAAAATCTCTCTTCCTCAACTTTGACTTGTTACAAATGTGCACATCCTACTTGTCCCTTCTCTTCATTGACTAATGACATTCCATCTCCAAGTTATGAGACTTCTAGGGCCTTTAACTTTGATTTATGCTGCATGTAAATATGTTTCTGTAGTATTTGAATAAAAAAGAAAAACCTACAACTTGAGATATGATTGCTATTATACTGAATATCTGAATCTAATTCAGTAGCATAAAACATAACTATGCATGACATGGCATTGGAGATGCCATAAAATCTTCTTGAGTATGGTTTCTTCATCTGTAAAACCATTATATTCACAAAGGAGTAGTATAAGAATTAAATAAGATAAACTAGGTGAAGAATGCCACATCATGTTGAGTAAAAATTAGGCACGCCTTGCATTCCAGCTCCTCAATAGACAAATGCAGTCCCAGGTATGGACATCATGGCTGGCTGCAGTTCCCTCAGATAGAAGAAATCTACTTCTCCTTAGCTGACTACATTAATTGTCAACTTTTTAAAAATACTTTTAATAATTTTATCATCTATCTAATCTTATTTATGGTGCTTTTCTGTTTTTCCACTTGACAGTTTCCCCAGTTGTACGTTTCTAATAAAATTCCAAATGACATAACATATAATGTGTATGTATCACACACATTTAGTTCTTTAATAGCCTTCAAATTTATCCAATTTTCTCCATTCCCACTGGTTTTCCCTAGCACAAGCTGCCAACTTTTCGTCCCTGGAATCCTGTAATAGCCCCTTAACAGATTCCACTTCCTCTACCTCCAATCTCTTAGCAGTCAATGTAACCTTATGAAAATAAAAATCCAACATGACATGCAATGGCTGCTCTTAAGTGCCAGTTGGAAGCTTTGCCTGGCTGTGAGGGCCCTTTGTGCTCAGTTCCTACCTGTCTGTGTAACGTCATCTGTTCCCACAGGTTCCCCTTGATCTCTGTGTTCCAGACATATAGGGCTTCTTCCACTTCTTTCAAAAGACTACATTCCTTCTTTTCAAGCCAAGCTTTGCACACATTATTCCCACTTTCTAGAAAAGCTCTCCACCCCCCTGCTCCAGACCCACCTATGCATCCATCATGCAGTGGCTTAAATATTATGTTCTAGGAGTAGCAGGCTAAGGCTCCCGACTCTTCAGTCTACCTGGGAAACAGTTACCAACATTTTAAGAATCAGTTCAAAACTCGTTTATTTTAAAGGGCTGACCTTCCTCACCCCATTCCTACAGAGTAGACCTAGCCATCCACTCGCCTGTGTTCTCAACCCTGCTGCATGAGTCTGCCATCTTTGTGCTCTGAATCACTCCTGGAGTTTTAAAATATGCAAATAGCTGAGTTCTGTCCTCTGAGATTCTTGTTGGGGCCCTGCATTTGTATATTTTGGGTTCATTTTACTGCTCCTCACGTCATTTCAATGTGCAATCTGAGAAGAGAAACTCAGCCTCTTGAACTGTTTTTGCTTTTTTTTTTTTAAGAGAAGGCCTGTGGCCGTAGGGCAGGTTTAGAGCTAGCTCCTTCAACTAGGTTATAATACCGAAAGGACAGAAATACTTCCTTAGAATATGCATCCCAATGCCTGGCAAAAATTGTCACTGAATGAAAAAATGCTTCTCATAGTTGATTAATTGGAAAACCAAAGGAGAAATAGCATCATTATTTTGACACTATCAATGTAAATAATTTAAAATATTATGTTTATGTTAAAATTAATCTGGATCTACTACGAGTAGCAAATCTCATTAATAGAAAGCATATCTCACCAAAGCTGCATCTGCCTCGGATGGAGAAGATCAAAAAAGCCTCTCTCTCTCTCTCTCTCTCTCTCTCTCTCTCTCTCTCTCTCTCTCTCTCTCTCTCTCTCTCCCTCTCTCTCTCTCACACACACACACACACACACACACACACACACACACACACAGCCCACACTTACGGCACTTCCTGTTGGCCTCGTAGTGGCCCCTTCAAATCTCTGATGTGATTCTCAAATCCCTCCCATTTGCTGTCTCTATAGTACAAACAGTACAGAATCTATAACTTGCTTTAGAAACAATTCCTATTGTATATTTTGTTCTCTAATAAATATTGGGGAGCGGGAGGGGAATGTAATGAACTCACAAAATAACTCTATTTTTATTTTTTGTCTATACTTCATAGAGAATTCTGAATGTGAACCACTTTCTATGTAATCAAGAATTGTCTACACTGGTGACCCACAACATTTACCATCCACTTCTCTCTCTCCTCCTAGGCTTTTCCTCAGTTCAGCTTTCTCTCCTTGCCTCGGCTTCATAGAGATTTTCGTTGTCTCCCTCCATGAATACTCAACCTTATACTACTGCAGCTTTACCACTGCTTTAGCCCTTTCCAGTCAAAAAACTCCTTATTCCTGCTGAGCTAGGTAATTCATGTTTCTTTTTTTTTAATATTTTTTACAGAGAGGAAGGGAGAGGGATTGAGAGTTAGAAACATCCATGAGAGGAAACATCGATCAGCTGCCTCCTGCACACCTCCTACTGGGGATGTGCCTGCTACCAAGGCACATGCCTAAGACTGGGATCGGACCTGGGACCTTTCAGTCCGCAGGTCGATACTCTATCCACTGAGCCAAACGGGTTCGGTGTTTCTGAAAGCGATACTCTACATCAGATAGAGATGTATCTGAAATGCATGGTAAAATTAGAGATTATCTTCCCTGGAGTCATAGCCACAGATTCTATTTCTGGGAAGGACTGAGGAATCAGTGTGTTTAACTTCCAACAGGTTGATTCTGATGCTCAACGCCCTTCCATTAGTTGATGACAGTAATTTACACTAAAGTGTGCCTGCATGTATCTTACAGTGGAAGCTTATTAACTAAGCAGATCATCATCGCAGGGTCCGCAATAGTGAGCGTGCATACAAATCAAGGAGGAAACGTTAAAATACAAAATCAGGTTGGACTGAGGAATCAGCGTTTGAGGCCTAGTGCTCCAGTGTGCTGCACCTTGCAGAAATGCGTCTTGTGCCTTTCGCCTACCACAGCGGAAGCAGAGGACAGCCAGGCCACGCTTCTCTGTTTCCGGTGCCGAGACGCACAAGTATTCATCTCTCACAACACTACACCCACAAACCTATCTGGTATCTACTGTAATCGTTACTTAAACAGATTGAATAATTGCTCCTGATTCCGAATTTATTCACAAGTTTTTACCAGATTTCTTTCTTTCATTAGGGAAAATATGGAACAAATCAATAAATGATTTTTTTAAAACCTCTTACACTAAAGAATGATTAACCCATTTACCTCACCAATCACACTTTTTTATCCTCTCAAAGAACATTGGTAGTATCTCATATACTACGACAAAAACATGTACTAAACTGAGAAGTCAAATGTAATATGATTTTATTTTATTTTAAGAGATTTTAAATCCAATTTTATCATCATCAATGGGGAAGCTTCAATTACTGATGAAAATAATAGGTGAAGAAATATTTTGTTTAAAAAATACATTTTCCTTCAGAGAAAGGATAATAAGTCTCAAATATGAAAAAAGCTACCTAATAGCAGAGTGAAAATTTAGCCATTTGACAAGTTGAGACCTAAACATCATGTTTCAATCAAAGCATTTGATTTAGTAGACTACATTGAGCAAACTTATATTTAAAAAAAAAAGTCTGATTGGCCCTCAGGAAAAGGCTTGGTAAGCAAACTTAGGATAGAATCCAAATGTCTATATCATGAAAAACAACTTGTTTCTTTTTTTCATTTATATTTGATCTCAACAAACTCTATCTCTTACAATTTAAAAGACCAGATTTTACAGAGAATTTAGAAACATTGGTTGTCATATTATTGTCTGAATTATGATAAACTCAATGCTGAGGGCCCATTTCTGCTTTGCTCCATCAGAGCAAATTCTATGTATATTTTAAAAACTGGCTATTGTTAGAAATTATTTTTATTTTGGCTTATAGATTTCCTGTACTTTTACTTTCACTTTTTGATGCTCCGCTACAATTTTTTTAAGTTCTTGTTGAATAAGAAACTGAATGGGGAAAACCTCGTTATCTGACTTCTGTTTTATATGAGGAGTAAATACGGTGGTTGAAAAAAAAAAAAGAAAGCATTCCAAAAAGCCATACAAACTTTGGGCAACATGCATCTAATTTATCCGGAATACTGCACAGCAAGCTATATAATTTCTATGGCTTCAAAATCCTAATCTCTAAAATCTGAGATATCAATTCTGAACTCATAGGGATGTAGATAATATGGGTGAAATAATATATGCTACTGTAAGGGCACATACTAAGCCCTCTGCAAATGGTAGTAGATATTATCAAGTAACCCATTATATCTAACATGTCCTTATGTTTAGTTTTGCTTTTGTTCAGCTACACACAAAAATGCAAATGTGACAAAAGCTACCTAATAGCAGAGTGAAAATTTAGCCACTTGACAAATGGAGATCTAAACATAATGTTTCTATCAAAGCATTTGTTTTAGTAGACTCCATTGATCAAATATATATATAAAAATTACTAAAATGTGTACTCTGTGCTACATTGATACAAAACCTCCACTACTTCACATTCAATATCCTAAAACCAATCCAAGGTTTATCATTTAGAAGGAAAGCAGGCATTGTTACCACAAAGTACCTTATTTTACTTTGCAAAGATAGCTTTCTTCTTCTGCTTTCAACTTTTATCAAAACAGCCTTTATATCTTTCAAATGCCATTATACACTCCTGATCACTCTCTTTAACAAAAGGAAAAGTCCCCTGTCTATTTATTTCAAATAAGTTAGTACCCCTAGTTATAAAGTGTAGATTACAACTATAGATTATAAATATCAATAAAAAAGACATATTGCTGTCAAATTCTTTCTCTGATCTGTTTGTTTGCTCATTAAATTGAAAGGTCCAATCTTTGATCTTTGGTTTCAAAGGCATCAAGATGACTTCCAAATGTTTGATAGGTTGTCTACTTTTACATCGCATTCCATATAAAATGCATTTCCCAAAACTTAATGGGTAAAATAACATGGATTATATGCAAGAGATAGTCCGCATTCAAAGCTTCCATATGATAGACTTTTTATTAGTCTATGCCACTTTACCCAAATTTAGAAGAAGCCATTTTAAACATGCAGTAGATTATAGCCAATGGTAGTTATTATTAATATGCTGGAATTGATAAGTTATTTATGTCTGGCATTCTTCCTACTGATTATTCAGGGAGACAGGCAGCTTATAAATATCTCATCACTCCACAGTCACAGAAATTTCATCGACAGTGCTTATGCACAGCTATTAGCAATATGAATCTAACCATTACAAGAAGGAGGAAAATCGAACATGTGGCATTAATACGCAGTCCTGGTTCCTAACCATCTGATAGGCAGATGGTGTGAAGCGGATTCTCCAGCTGAAATGAAGGGGCACATCATTTAAAACCTTGTTTGCATTCTAACTGATATCAGTGCCATATTGATATACATGATACATCATGGCAGTATTTGAACAATCTAGTTTGTTTCAGTCATAAATGTTTACAGCCTTGTTTTTTTTAATCTTATAAGCATGTTCAGAAGAGTGTATTTTTAATTTATGAAACCTATTGTTTACTTCTGTTGAGCTAAAAGATTAGTGGAAAGCAGGAATATTAAATTACTTCAACACAAAGCAATATAACCAAGACAGATGAATAAAGTGGGTTTCAATTTTCAGTAAAGGATGTTAGTAGAGAATTTTACAATTAGCCCAGGCATTTTGCACATTAAATACATTTATTCCTTTAAACCTTCCAGCTTTCCCCCCCAATGGCATACAGAGAAACTTAATGGTTTACATAGTCATTCATTTAAAACTCTCACTGTGTGCAATTAATCTTGTCTAACAATTCAATTCGGGAAGTAAAACATCAAAAAGCATAGTTCAATTCAACAGTCATTACTGTGAAGTAATCTTTCTGCTCCTGACAGTTCCTATAGACTCTCTGCAGTACTCAGTTGAAGGTGCATTCATTGTAAGCTTCATATGAGTTTGAATTACAACTCAATTGAAATCACTCCAAGTTTTAGATGAACTCTTGGCTCAATATAACAACTTGAAAGTACCAGTACTTTTTTTTTTAACTCTGTGTTCTTCCTTTCCTTATTGAAATACAAGCTGTCTAAGATATTGACACTAATTTTCACAGTTATTTTGTTTCTCAATATTTTCTAAATAAATGAAAACTGGAACTGAAACATGCCTGTCCTCACTCTTAAATGATTAAATAATGGAAGTGTTAAACAACCAGAATAAGTAACTTAATTGTGAATCTGGGTGGATTGAAAATTTTGAGTGTGAATTTGTCTCTAATGTCCATTAGACTGACTTTATTTGCCCTTTGAAACACATTTATATTCTGGAGAGAAAAGGAAAATTGATCTTTGAGGCCATTAATGGAAACACTCATTATCCCAGTTTTCAGTTCTTCAATTGATTTAATTAGATTTTTTAAATGTTTGGAATAACAAATCAACCACAACAAATTTGAAGAAACATATAGTAGAGAGTGTATAATTTGAAAATGACTAATAAATCAAATAGATATCAAAAGTAGCATTTTCATTCTGAATAGTTTAAAACTACAATCACCCAGAGTGAAGGAATGATAGCAATACTAAAGTCAGGAGGAGGGAGCACCATGGGGATGTCATTTGACCATGTGTATATCACTGAGGAATTTCCATGAAAGTCTTCGAAATACTCAACTTCTGGTCATTAACTCATAGAACCAGGCTGAAATGTAATCAATGAAGTATTTTAAATTACTATGGTTTAAATAAGAAAATATGCAGTTTATGAAAATTTGAACTAGACACCAAAAGTTCTTAAATAAATAATTCACTTTTACTCCATTTTCTAACAGTATCATCTTTAGAAAAATATTTCTTAACAGCCAGTTGGGGTATAAACTTAGAAAACATGAAAATGAGCAAGACTTAGTTTGTCTAATGCAACCCTTTTATTTTACTGATGATGAAATTTAGGGGCAGTAAGGTTAATCATTTCTATAAAGTCACACCATTAAATAATGACAGAGTAATCCCAATTCCCCTAACTCCCCGTTCAGCATTGACCACATCAGCTCTGTCAATAAATGCAAAAAGAAAAGTACAGTACACAGGAACCTATAGAATCATTGAAAGAAAATTAATCCCCTTTGCTCAAGTAGCTATAAATTGCATAGGAAATCAAGATTATAGACACTCAAGTGATATCACAAATATAAGTTGACTTCACTTAGGAACCTGATCTAAATATTCATTTGTGATTCAGTTTTGTAAAATTGAGAATATATTTGCCACAAAAATAATCATTCAAGTTTGACTATGCACAAAATGTTTAACCTGTTCTACTGGTAAAATACAGTATTTATAATATTAGCCTGGTCATATATCTTAAATATGGCACAACAAGGAAAAAAAAGAAGAGCAAATAAATGATTTTCCACTATATATCTTAAATATAGAAAAAATTAAAACAAAGTGAAATAGATAAACCTTGACTCTAATCTTCTTTAAAGCAATACTCTTATTATTTCTTACTAGAGGTCTAGTGCACAAAATTCATCCATGGGGTGGGGGGCGGTGAACTCAGCCCAGCCTAAACCCTCTCCAATCCGGACCTCTCAGGGGATGTCTGACTGCCGGTTTAGGCCCTGTGAGATTGGGCCTAAACTGGCAGTCGGACATCCCTCTCGCAATCTGGGACCGCTGGCTCTTAACAGTTCACCTGCCTGCCGGCCTGATCACCCTTAACTGCTCTCTCCTGCTGGCTTGATCGCCCCTAACCACCTCTGCCTCAGCCCCCACCACTGTGGCTTTGTCCAGAAGGATGTCTGGGAAACATCCAGTCTATCTGGCTAATTAGCATATTACCTTTTTATTAGTATAGATTATTCCATTATCTTGTAAACTGGGAATTAAATGTCCCCATGTTTGTCTAAGGCTTAACACTTCCTATTCCCTACATTTTTCATCACCCAAATTACTCAATGAGTTGAGTCTAGGCAGGTGGTTCTTACTAGCCTGAGAGTACGTGATATTCTAAAAGACATTTTTTAAAAGAGACTTCTTGTCAATATATTGATGACAGTTCAGGCAGTATAATAAGTGAAAAGAGGAAATGGTGTCGTAAATTTACTTTCCTGCAAAAGAGCCACCTCACTGGCACTTTAGCTTGAGAATAATCTCCCCCAAATGCTCTTCTCCTTTCCTGAACACCATATAAATTCTCTTCTAAATCCATTAATAACTCAATAAGAGCCCCACCCCCCTTTTCTTTTCTTTTCCCAGAATCCAAGTAGCATGTGGAGCTCTATCAGTCTGGGGTTACTGGTAAGGAGAAGAATTGAGAAAAAAATGTGGAATATAGGTGGCCCTTTTCACATGTAAATCTTATTTGGAGGAACTTATCCAATGGGATAGAAACAGCTGGAGTAGGTGTGGCCACAAAAGTTTTTAGATATACCAACTATTAGCTTTTAACATTTTGTAAGGAAAAGACTCAAGAAACGAATGTATTTGTACACACAAATTTCTAAATAGAGGTCAGGGTCTGGGTTGGGAACAATACACAGCCATATTCACTGACCAACAAAAGGAACAGAGAAGCTAGCTGAGGCAATATGTTCTTCATACCTTTGTCATTAGATTCTTGTATTTATATAATACCTACCTAAAAAGCAGGTATTTTTCTCATTTGGTTACAAGGAAAATGTAACTGTAATAGGCCAATGGTAGTGCTTGGAAGAGTAGGTTTTGGTTTACAGTTTTAATGTTGGGCTATGGAAAGAACAATCCTGATTAATTTAGAAAAATAAATAGGGCAATGTAATAGAGAAGATACAAAAGAAATATAGGTCTCAAATAGTTGTCATCGCCTAGGGGGTGGAATGTTAAATAAATGAAGCCTTTATTTTGGTATACCTTTGTAATCATAGTCAAATTAAATTTTTGAGTGTGACTTAGACATATTATTTAAATTGATTTGGAGGCAAGCTCATACTTTATTGTTCAAGAAATAAATGTTATGTTTAAAACTATTTTTCTTCTGATATTTGATTAGTATATTTAACCCAGCTCACCTAGGATTAAAGCAGATGAACGTCAAGGAAGAATTACCAAAGGTTGGTATTATCATTCATTCCTCTTTTTTGCTGCAAAGATCATTCCAACAGAAAGAAACATTTACTTCCTAACTGGGCAAGAAATTTGAGCCTTTTGTATACTCTGATAGAACCTTTTACTTTATTGCAAAACACTAGTAAATCATAGCAAATCTTCAATTGTCCTTATATCTCTTCATTTTAGGAGCAAAATCTGTAACTCTATGTCCAAAATCTTCTCTTGACCTAATTTATGTTGTGCCATGAGATTCTATTAAAAGAAACTAAATCACTGCAGTAGATTTATTTGCCTTAAATAATTTAAGCTAATTGAAAAAGACCAATCTAAAACTAAAACACTTCTCTCAAGCATTCAACTTCTGCATGTCAATTAGTAATTTAAACAACCAGCTAATCACAACAGCTTTGTGAGAAACATGGACTTGTACTATGTACACATTTCTCTATCTCCACTGAGCTGAAGATAGAAATAAACATCAATTCTGAGTCTGGAAGTATGTGTATCTTTTCTGTAGTAATTAAATAATCCTAATAAAATATTTTCACTGATGGATCTGAGATTTTTCTCAATTTTCCCAAACAAGTTTGAAATGAACACATAGAAAAATGAGAGAAATATCGGGAAAATTATATACAGTCCCTCTTTTGGCAAGGAGTTATGTCATTTTAAATTTATAACATGACTGAAGCAAAACAAATGTGAAAACATCAGTATAGTCACAAGGTTACTACACCATAATAACCAGAATCTGAACTCCTATGCATTGGTTTTAAAATTAAGAACCTAACTTCATGTTATTATTTTTATATTTTAATTTTTACTTTGCTTCTTATTAAAATTACTAAGTATCAGTTTGATATAAGCCATGTTAGTTGTGGCACATAACGTTATCACAAATTATAATAGTTTAATTGTCCCATCATTACAGAACTGCATTTATAAAAGGAATGGCCACTTTTCTCATGCAATTATTTACTTTTATAATTCAGCCTCTGTAATTCCTGGAATGTACAGCATAATCACTGGTATGATAATCTTGCAAAGCGTTACAAAAGCTCTCCGCAGTATTTTTACCATAGATCTTTCTTAAGAGAAGTAGAAGATTCAAACATAACTTTATATTGGAAGTAAAGCGTTTTGAAATATTGCTAAAGTGCATATTGAATAAAGACAACACACTTAAGCAGACTTTTCCCCCTTTAAACAGCATTCATCTTTTCAAAAGCAATAGATTCTCAGTCCACACGGAGTCTATTGCATTATTCATTTCATGTGCAACCTCATGCTGGACCATAAATTGTTACTTTATCTAATCAAAGGAGACTTAACTCTACAGAAGGTCAAAGGTTTAATTTTGTGAAGTATTATCTTACGCTATGAGTTTAACCGAAAAATAGAAGAAGAAAAACAGCCAAGAAACTGGTAATAAATGAACCTTTATTGCCTCAGGCATTGGCCTAGTTAATAAACTTTCATTGAAGGTTTCTTTCAACTGTTATGGACAATGAGAGGGAAAAAAATCTTAAATTACAGCCATGTGTGACTTTTAAGGCAGTCATTCTTTTTTATCTCAACCTCCCCCACTCAGTAAGAAAGAAAGAAAAAAAAAAAAGACAAAGAAAGATTGTCTTCGATCTCTTAACCAAAAATGTATGTCTCTAAACAGCAGATAAACTTTTCTAAAAGCAGAGGTCAGCTTTGAACAATAAAAAAAAAAGGCATTCTTTCCAAGTTGAATCTTAGAGAACAATCTCTCTAGTTAAATGTAAAACTACAAGAGGAGAAGGAAGACATGGTGCGTTCTCCACAAGGCTCTGCAATCACAGCCTCCTGCTGAGCAAAACATGAGCCTGAGAATCTCAATATTATTGCACACATCCCATTGTGGTTTCAATATTCATCAAATGCCTTATAAATAAGTACATTATCTACGTACTATCTGCCCCATTTTAGTACAAAAATTATTTTATTTTCAGAAACAAAATACAGTAGCAGCAAAATAATTCATTTTATTGTTACTCACTTCACATACTTAAGAGGAACAAGTCTATCCATCTAACTGACACTCAACCAACAATGAATGGCCTGTGGTTAGTTTTGTTTATCAGTATTTTCTAGAGAAGAAACTGAACTGAGTTGTTCTGAACTCACATGCTATTTTTTCAGTATTTTCTAAAGAAACTGAACTGAGTTGTTCTGAACTCATATGCTATTTTTCAGGTGTAAAGTATAAAACTTATCATGGCTTCAATTCCAACATCTGTATCTGTACACCATAGCATAAATACGGCAGATCCTAGCAACACCAACGGAGTCCACATAAGCTGTGAGAAAGGGAAGAAGCCATATTCTGTATCTTCCCTTAGATACTCTCAAACAGAAAAGGAGGAGGGCTAGAGCCCTGTGCTCCTAACTGTCCAGCCCCACCCCCGGATTCCACCCATAAATCACAATGCTCTCAGCAGGGCACCCAAACCTCTTCCCACCTGACAGCATTTGGACAGAACTGGGCTCTGCTTCATTCCTGGAACAGTCCTCCAGATGCTTTGTTGGCCACCTTTGAATGCAAAAATGATCGCTGCTTATACCAGCAGCACCAGGTGAAAGCAAGACCAGGCTCCCTACTAAGAAATACACTCCACAAGGCTGGGAGGCAATGAGATCTACAGGGGTCAAGGATGAAGGACATTTATTCCAGCAACTATGCTTCTTTGCTATATTTGCCAAGAGTAGTGAGGGAAACTTAGGAGAAAATGGAAAATATAGAGATTAAAGACATTTGGACATAAATGCTGATTATTTTTTTAAAAGTCCAGTTCTGTGCATAGAATAACGAGGATTAAAAACACATTTTCTAAAAATGTGGTTAAATCTGGATATCAGAATCTGAAGCAAATTGAGACAGTTTTCATTAGTTGGTAGAGGGTTTTAGAATCAATGAGTAGGTTTCGATTTCATGCAAGGATCCATGAAATGCTACCCAAAGGTTACAAGGAAAAACATGGTCAAAAGAGCAATTGATAAACATGATTTCTTAACCCCACTTTATTTCCTATCTAACTTGTATATATACATGCCTAGAGTTGGGGAACAAAAGAATAAAATATAAAGAAAAGTGAAGAAACAGCAACTACTTTCTAGAAAAGAAACATTATATTTGAATGTGTAGAGGGAATGGCTAATACAAGTGCTATATATACATTTTTGGGTAAGTGATTTAGGAATCATAGCAAGAACAGTCATGCTTTATAATTACAGTTGTTTTTTTTCTCATTTACCATTTTTTTAAAAGCTAAGGTACATTTAGAAAGTGACCTCAAGGTCAGAGAAGCTTGGGAAAGCAACAAACCAGGTATCTCAAATCTGGTTCTTTATTCCATTAATCAAAGTTTTAGGGGTTTGGGAAAGTTATGTTACAGTGCACAGAGAGGAAAAGAAAGATCAAGGGAATTCAAAGGATTCATTAAAAGTGCAGACGGTAACTCTGACTGGTATTTTAGCTAGATAGACACAATTAATTAATTGTGACATTGTGAAGCTCTAAAATGCTAAAAGAACGTGCTCATGCCTGCAATGCAGTAATATAACAAAATACTTATAATCTTTCAACCACCAGGAGCTTTTGTTGGTTTTTGAACCTAATCCACAGCTTGACATAGATCCTAGAGTAATGGGACACAGTTCTTTGATTGAAATTATAACTAAACATTGCTGCACTAGCCTGGTGGCCTAATACAAGTCTGTCTCTCTGAAACTTGAGAAATTCAAGTTTGGTAACAAACTCAGACACTGAGCTCTGGTTTGTAAGTCCTTCAAGAAAAGCCTTTGACATGGAATATGCCCTTTCCAGTTGAACATGGCCAAAAATAGACATAAAACTTCTGCAATAGCTTTTCTTCCAAATAATGAAACAGTCAAAACAATCAGCAGTACAGTGTTGATTATCACAGAGAGTTTAATGTATGTCATAAGAAGAGCTAAGTATTTCAAAAGTGACCCATTCCCCCTGGCTTTTCCCATCTCGGTATGACAATCTGAGCATAATCTAAAAGTTGAACCATTGTTACAGAGAAAGTTGATTTATATATTTTGTCAATTTTAGTCATGTAGAAAATGAAAAGTATTCAAAAACAACCTAAAAAATATCTAAAAATAAATTAAATTATATACCACTAAGTGAAAAAAATTGTTTCTATATCATTTTGTTTTATTCAATGTATCTTGATTTGCAATACTGATAAGAATACCACAATGGAACATTTTAGTAACAGAAGAATAATTTCTAGGTCTATATTTGTAGCCATAAATACACTCTGATTAAATTCTGAAAGACGATTGCAATAAAATATCCATTGTGTGTCTTGATAAATTTTAAAAAGCAAAGAAAATATGCTATCACTATTTACCAATATCTAGACATCTTGTGGAAACTGCTAAGCAAAGAGTAGATGAAAAGAAAACAGAAAAGTCATGAGAGCATTAAATATACCTAAGGCTATAGCCAAACTATTATTTTTATGTCTGAATGCAATGCTTATAATGTTAATACAAATATGTTTTACTTGATGTCTGTCATGTGCCACTATCAAATCACTTTATAAACATGTAAAAATGATACTCAGATGACAACTGAAGCAGTCTGCACACTGTCACAATTGTGAAGTGTTGACATATCATTACATTGTAAAGTATGAGCTGTAAAGCTGGGTGGGAAGCAGTGAGCAAGTAAGAAAAATCCTCAAGTTAAATAATAAGTATATAATCCTAGAAACATAGCAGTCCTTCTAAATAGAATTCCAGGAAAAGAATTAGAGCTGGTTAAATCAGTAGGTTAACAATATCTGGAACCCACATTCTTGCCATATTTCCTCACAGTCACCCACAATATATTGGGAAATATATATTGCCTCCATGTTAGCAAGTGGGTTACAATAATTCTGGGCATTCAAACAAAACAATGAGATTGAGATATATATATATATATATATATATATATATATATATATATATATATATTTCTTTTTGTCCCCCAAAGAAATCTTTTCCAGGGTACATCCTAAAAGACTCACCTCTCAGAAATCACTAACCATAACTGTATCATCCAATTATGCCCAATCCAATGATAGGTAAAGGAAATGGGTCTCCCAGTCTCATATCTGGAAGGGAACTCGGTGTTGAGTCTTCTTAAGCACATGGTTGGAAGAAAAATGTGAATTCCTCAATAGAATTAGGATTTTGTTATAAAGCAATGGAGTGACAAGAGGTTATTGGATAGCAACTATCTCGGCCTGTAATAAAAGTTTATTGGGGCATATTGAAGAAAATAGTTTATAGCCTCAAATAGAAGCCCAATTGCCTTGCTATTCCAAATCTGCCATCATTTAAAATCTTTCCTATGCTTGGTCGAAAGTTAACATGTGCCTAGATTCAGAGGATAATATCATTTCTTTTCTCAAGGCATTATTTCACTTCTGATAATGAAATTCTTATACAGGAAAGTTCCATAAAATTATAATAGTGACCTTGATTTTTATATTGAGAGGAACCAAGAACAGAAACATGAAATAGCACTCAATTGCTATTAGTTTCCTTTTCTACCTTTACCTGGAGATATTATGGAATAAATCATCACATGGCTTGCCTATAGAATCTATACTAATAAAAGCGTAATATGCTAATTAGACCAGATTGACCAGACATCTTCCGGAAGTCTGACTTCCTTCTGGACAAAGCCATAGTGGCGGGGGCTGAGGCAGAGATGGTTAGGGGTGATCAGACCAGCAGGGGAGCAAACAGTTAGGAGTGAGATCAGGCCAATGAGGGGGAGCAAGCAGTTGGGGCAATCAGGCTGGCAGGGGAGCAAGCAGTCAGGGGTGCGATCAGGCCAGTGGGGGAGCAAGAAGTTAGGGGTGATCAGGCTGGCATGGGAGCAAGCAGTTAGGTATGCGATCAGGCTGGCGCAGTGGACAAACAGTTAGGGGTGAGATCAGGATGGCACAGGGGAGCAAGCAGTTAGGGGGCAATCAGGCCGGCAAGGGAGGGCAGTTGGGGGCAATCAGGTAGGCAGAGGAGCAGTTAGGGGGCAATCAGGCCGGTAGGCAGAGGTGGTTAGGGGCGATCAGGAAGGCAGGCAGGCAAGTGGTTAGGAGCCAGTGGTCTGGAATGTGAGAGGGACATCCGACTGCTGGTTTAAACGAAAGTCAAACATCCCCCAAGGTGTCCCAGATTGGGGAGGGTGCAGGCCAGGCTGAGGGACACACACCCCCATGCACTAATTTTGTGCACCAGGCCTCTAGTATATGATAAGGTGATGTCCTCATTTGACTATCAGACAATAAAATATATACAAGATAGCTAACATCAAGGAACTGTTACATTTGAGTTAAAACAAATATACATGTAAATGTTTCTTACGACAGTGAGATGCCTAAAACTGGTGCTGATATTACTCCATGTCTTAATACAGTACTAGAAATATTTGTCTCATGTTATTCCAGGATGAAGACTGGTATAGGAAAACTTGAAACAGAAACCTGTAGAGCTAAAGAGAGTAAAGAGAGAGTCCAACAAGATGGCAGCATAGGTAAACACCTGAACTTTCTGCCACGCACAACCACTTCAACTAAAAGACAAAACAATATAATCCAGAACCACGAAAAGGCTGGCTGAGTGGAAATTCTACAACTGGAAGGAAAGAGAAAAGCACACTGAGACTCGGAGGAGGTGCGGATGTGTAGAATTGAAGTGTGGAGGTACGGAGGCACACACGAAAGGGGCCAGCAGCTGGGTACGCTGTTGTCTTTTTCAATTGGGAGGGAGATACAAGCTCCGACTGAACTGCAGTTCCGAATGAGACTATGGGGACCCAGACTCATACGGGGAGAAACTGGATTGTCTGGCATCAGGCCGGAACAGGAGTGTGACTTTCTCTCAGAGGTGCTTGCAGTGATCATTGTTCCTGCACGGGGCAGTGGGACACAGAGACCAGGGGCCCTCTTCGGGGGCAGGGCTGAAGGTCAGCCATAGCTGTTTGTTCTGCCCTGGTGATTCCCTAAGACCCCACCCCACCCAGTTTACAACCCCCATCCAAGCTGTGGGCAGAGGCTTTTGCATGTGAATGGTCTGGCCTTTGGCAATATAAACTTAACAAACTGCAGCTAAGTCAGAGAGCCCCAGAGCCTCCAAAAGAAGGCCCCAGGCTCCACAGCAGCTTGCATTGCTTCAGAGGTGGGCCTCATCTGAGCACCTCCAAACTCCAAACAAAGAAGAGGAATCTGCAGATCTCTCTGTAGCTCCAGCTGGGTGGATTCAGGCAGTGGCTGACTTTGCACCTCCCTGGAGATCCAAGAGCCAGTGTAACCAGTGGTCAGTGTGAGACCATACCATATTACAACTCTTCACATCTATAAGAGACACACTCCGGGGGCAGACTCAGTGAGCGCCAAAGCCCCACTGAAGCAAGTCGCACCCCATAAGAGTGTCTCCAGTACAGAAGTTCTCCCATTGTAGACACAATTGGTCCTCACAGCCAATTCGTCTGGAGGTCAATTCCTCCCAGGGATACCAACAACAATCAAGGCTTAACTACAACAAGACTATGCACACAGCCCACAAAG
Source organism: Corynorhinus townsendii (assembly GCA_026230045.1). Lineage (NCBI taxonomy): Eukaryota > Metazoa > Chordata > Mammalia > Chiroptera > Vespertilionidae > Corynorhinus > Corynorhinus townsendii. Next base: position 65,966,294 of record JAPDVU010000003.1, on the reverse strand, counting down.
AGATGCACCAAGAGTGTCCCTCTCAGGTAATTAGGAAGGCTGAGCCACTGGGCCCTATAGGACACCTAACACACAAAGCCACTCTATCAACACAGGGAAGCAACCAGAATGTGGAGACAAAGAAACAGGTCATAAATGAAAGAAACAGAGGAAAGCAAATACTGAATATAGAGTTCAAAACCATAGTTATAAGGTTACTCAAGAATCTTCTAGAAAACTACGAGAAATATAGTGAGACCCTCAAGGATATGAAAAAGGACCAATTAGTAATTAAGCCATTTACTGACTGGAATAAAGAATAATATACAGAGATCCAACAGCAGACTAGAGGATCTCAAGAACCAAGTCAAAGATTTGAAATACAAAAGAGCAAAAAACACCCAACCAGAAAAGCAAAAAGAAAAAAGAATCCAAAAATATGAAGATAATGCAAGGAGCCTCTGGGACAACTTCAAGTGTACCAGCATTCGAATTATAGGGGTGCCAGAATAAAAGAGAAAGTAAGATATTGAAAACCTATTTGAAGAAACAATGACAGAAATCTTCCCCCACCTGGTGAAAGAAATAGACTTACAAGTCCAGGAAGTGCAGAGAACTCCAAACAAAAGGAATCCAAAGAGGACCACACCAAGACACATCATACTTATAATGCCAAGAGCAAAAGACAAAAAGAGAATATTAAAAGCAGCAAGAGAAAAACAGTTATCTATGAGGGAACACCCATATGATTGTCGGCTGATTTCTCAACAGAAACTATGCAGGCCTTATATAAGGGAGTGGCAAGAAATATACAAAGTGATGAATAGCAAGAACCTACAACCAGGATCACTCTACCCAGCAAAGCTATCATTCAGAATTGAAGGGCAGATAAAGAGCTTCACAGATAAGAAAAAGTTAGAGTTCATCACCACCAAATCAGTATTATATGAAATGCTGAAGGGTATTCTTTAAGAAGAGAAAGAAGAAGAAAAAGGTAAAGATAAAAATTATGAACAACAAAGTGACAACAAATACATACCTACCAACAAGTGAAACTAAAAATCAAATGAATAAAAAATCTGATGAACAGAATAAACTGGTGAATATAATAGAATCAGGGGCATAGAAAGGGAGTGGACTGACAATTCTCGGCGGGCGGAAAAGGGATGTGGGGAGTGCGGGAAGAGTGGACAAAAATCATACACCTATGGATGAGGACCGTGGGGGGGTAAGGGTAGGGGGAGGGGTGGGAACCAGGTGGAGGAGAGCTATGGGGTGAAAAAAGAGGAACAATGTAATAATCTGAACAATAAAGATTTATTTTTAAAAAAATAAAGAGAGGGAAGAGAAAGAAAAAAGACTGAAGGAACACACAAGCAACAGTAGCTTTAAGAGTATACCTGTTTATTCCCATTTAAGTGCTGCTTTGTCTCTTCTTTACTTCATAAAAATATTTGATAATATTTAAAAATTAAGAGCAATAGCAGAAATACCATATAGGACAAAGAATACAGGCTTTGTAGTTGAAAACTTAAGTTTCAATCCACCATTCTCTGCCATTAGGTAGATGGCCTCTGTTTGCAATACCTAATTTCTATCAGCTTCAGTTAACTTTTCCCTAGCTCTTATAAAGGAATTCTTGTTACTTGTGTTTCACAGAACTGATGAGAACATTAAGTGACATAGGATGTGTGAAAAGCATGCACAGGTGTTCCATAAAAAGAGTTTTCTTCCTTTATTTTGCAATCATTCCATGGTAGCAGGTTCTTCCCTGCATTTTTTTTCTTTTTTTTTTTTTGGCATGACTATCCCCACTATTGACAAAGCTGCCACTACTAGTTCAGAACAAAGGGCAGAACCAGGGCATGACATCACTCCAATAAACCTGTTCCTACAATTGTAGTTCCTGGGATCAATAAGGGAACTTGGTAGAAAGTATAGTCCTCATAAAGAATTTTGTTTTGTAAGTACTTGCATGGATAAACTCTAGATCAAATGTTTAAGATGCTACAACTTACTAAGTGACCTTAGACAATTCACTTAACTACTCTAAAAATGGGACTGATAAAAGTATCTACATGTTATGATGGTAATGAAAATCACATGAGGGAGAACATGCAACAAACTTCAACTGTGCGTGGCACAACATAAGCAGGCCATTCATATAGGCTATTGTTAATGTCCGCTGACAGCCAAAGACATGAATATTCACAATTCAAGTTCATAAACACAATTTTACAATGATAAGAACAATTTTAATTCACATTCTAATTCAAGGAATATAAATTTTGCAAAAAACACGAAGGAATCACATTATCATTATATTACATATTATCATTATACATAAATCTTGATTCCAAGGATATTTTATTACAAATGATGTGATATGTAAAGTCACATCAAAGAAAAGATCCGTCCAGTTGCATGGGCATGAACAAAAATTCTACAGGATAAATTTAAAATATATGGTCACTAAATTATCAGATTCAGGCCTAAGAGTTGGCAGTGTCTTAAAAATCACGTTCTCTAGGCCAACTAATGTTATGACTAGAGGGCAAAACCAAGCTAGAATTTCTGTCTCTTCACTGGCAGGACATGCACTTTTACTTTTGTAAAATATCTATCCCAACACATTCTCACAGGTTTTCTAAACACATATTTGACCCCCAAAGATATTTACTTCTTTATACTTAATGTTTATTTACATTGAAATATCCAGAAATAATGGGAGATAAATAAAAATATCCAAATGACTAACAATACCATAGCTATTTTCCCATTTTTCTTTTAGAAAAAATAAGTACTAAGTTCACATAAGCTATGTTACATCTACCAGTGCATTGGTTTACTGGCCAATGGCTAGTTTTGTTACATGGGAAATTTCTAGTTGTCAAGTAACACAGTATGTAGGTAGTACTTAGTATATTGTAGCAACAATTCACTAGATGGTTCTCTATTTCCTAAAGAGAAGAATATCTGTTCTCAGAAGAGTATAATATATTTCCTATTTCCTTACATTATTTGCTCTCAACATCAAGCTTCAATCCCAAATATCCATAGATAACATCCGCCCTATAAAATAGAGGTTAAACTATTTCATTGTTAACTTCTAAGTGTGGTTTAAATAAAATAACAAATACTTATTAAAGAGATCACGAGATATTTGGATTTTCAGAACACATGGCAAATAGATCTAATTTAAACTTTTTTTTAAAGGAATACCCTTACCTTTCTCTCTTGAGAGACCAAATTAAATTTTAAAACAAGAAATCCAAGACTTGTAGAATCTTTGGAGACTCTAAACTCTGTCTTCTTGAATTCTAATTATTATCGAGGCATTCTGATAAAAGTTGACAACTAGACATGATCTTTCAACATATATACTTATTCATATCATTACTAAAATTGACAGTGCATCTTCATCATATAAATTTTTAACAATTATTTAATGTTAATCATTCTTATGATAAGTTATTTTAATTAAATTCATCTTTAAGACCCACTTGAAAGATACAAACAAAACTAGCTCTGGCATTCATTTATGAAAAGTAATTCATTACAAATGAGGTAATTCACTGGCAATTACTTAAGTATCTTACTATTTTTTTATTGCTACTAAAAACTTGCAAAGTAATTTGAATTTACTGTTATGTAACCTGCTAATATTTTTCCTAGAAGCAAAATATAGTTTTGGTAATCACTATAATACAAAATACATAATCTCAGTAGGAAATAAAAGCATAATAAAAAGTAGGCACTCAATAAAATATTTCTTCATTTCAATAAAGACCGATTATCATAGGTCTTTCAAAAGTCTATGAGTAGGCTATGACTGTGGGAGTGTCCAATTAAATTTCAATCCTCAGAGATATTCAATTCAAATCATAACTGACCAAGTATGCAGTATGTTGCAGAGACTAAAAAAGATAAAAAGATGGTTACAACATAAACTCTGCCCTTAAATCTGTAAAGTCAATTAACGCTAGAGACTATGTCTGGCTTGTTCATGTGGATACACTGTCAGTGATCAACAAGAAGGTGATGCCTAATATATATTGAAGAAAGTTATGAATAAAGAAAAGATAAAGAGGAAGCAGAGGAAGGAAGAGAGGAAGGGAGGGACAAACTTACCTTTTAATTGGGAAGACTGACAAATATACAATTATCTACTACACAAGAGACAATGTATGCATAGTATTAGAAGTAAACAATGCATTTATAACTCAAGGTCATGAAGATTAATTTTGGTCTAAGGCAGTAGCTCTCAACCTCTCTAATGCCGCGACCCTTTAATACAGTTCCTCATGTTGTGGTGACCCCCAACCATAAAATTATTTTCGTTGCTACTTCGTAACTGTAATTTTGCTATTGTTAGTGAATCGTAATGTAAATATCTGTGTCTTCTGATGGTCTTAGGCTCTACAAAAGCGGTTCTCAACCTGTGAGTCGCAACCCACACTTTGAGAAATGCTAGCAGGGTTGCCTAAGACCATCAGAAAACACAGATATTTACATTACAATTCATAACAGTAGCAAAATTACAGTTACGAAGTAGCAACGAAAATAATTTTATGGTTGGGGGTCACCACAACATGAGGAACTGTATTAAAGGGTCGCGGCATTAGAGAGGTTGAGAACCATTGATAAGGGATCTGGGGAAGCTCTAGGGAGGCAGTAGTATTTGACATAATAATTGAAATATGGGTAGATATTTGGTTGATAGAACCAAGGAAAACAAATTTTAAGAAAAAAATAAAAGAAAAAAATAGTGAGTGATGATACAAAGTTGTACTTACATTGATAATATAATGTTTACAGGGTAAGAAATACTGGGTGAGAAGATTTACTAATCTTTTCAGCATAGACCTGAAAAAAGGTTGGTGTGATTTCATAAATGTGCTTAAATTCCATTGCCCTAGAGTTTCATGCTCTGGAAAACCAATGGTATTTAAGGAGGGAAGTATTTTGGTCAGAGCGGTGCTAACCATAATTCTCCCAACTCTCAGGCTTCCCTCCTAAACTGGGTGGACCTCATCAGAGCATGTGGCTACATCTATGTATTTTACGTACAGCTCTACAAATTAAACATATACTTCCATGATTTTATTGTTCGCAACAGTTATCTCCCCCAATACCAAATAGAGTACTTGGCATAATTAAATTGGGAGTTACTTGGAAGAAGCAATGTGGTGGACCTCAGTTCAGATCCTGGATAGATAACTTATTAGCTGGACTTTCTACAACCTATAAAATGGGCAAAATAATACCTATCTTTAGAGTTATAGTTAAGAGTAAGTCATTATGGTAGACAGAATAATGTGCATCCCCACCCACCAACAAAGATAACCTAGTCTCTGGAACATGTGAATATATTACCTTACGTGGCAAGTGGAATTATGTAGATATGATTAGGAATCTTGGACTATCCTGGTTGATCCAATAGAATCACAAAATTCTTCAGACGAGGACAACAAGGGAGTATAAGTCAGAAAACCAAGATGTGATGATAGAAGCAGAGATTGAAATGATATACTTGGATGATAGAAGAAGGTGCCAATGAGCCAAGAAAGTGGGTGGCCTCTAGAAGCCAGAAAAGGCAAGGAACTCAATTTACCCTAAGGACCTGCAGAAAAAACAAAGCCCTGCCAACACCTGTAAAGATTCATTTCAGACTTCTGACCCTTAGAATGTAAGATAATAAATTTGTGTTGTCTTAATTCACTAAATTTATGGTAATTTGTTACAGCAGCAATGGGTAATTAATACACTTTTATCTATATTTATGTGTATGTAAAAATACACAAGCTCATATACGCCTGAAACAGAAAAGTAGTAATCTATAATAATAAAATCGTAATATGCTAATTAGACCAGACTTCCTTCTGAACAACCTTCCAAATGAAGCCAGGGCTGCTAGAGAAGCCCGGGTTCTGGGTGCCTGCTGGCGGCCGGAGGGAAGCCTCAGTTCTGGGTGCCAGAGGGAAGCCGGTGCTGGCAGCCAGGGGAAGGAAGGCGCCTACTCTTGCACGAATTTCGTGCATCAAGCCTCTAATAAGTAATATATTTCCTTAATTGGATTAACAAATATCTCCTGTCTCAACTTACTTTTTGCATATTCAAGATAAATTTGGAGCAAATTGAGGTGCAGGGATGCCTTCGTAATATGGATTCACTGTACTAGTCCAATCACAGGTTAATAGTAACAGAACTAGGGAAGAAGGCAAGAATGTAAAGAAGAGGATAGGTGTTAGATTATTTTAGAAAGTTTGATTTTCAAGTAGACTGTAGTTATGAAAAAGAGTACTTACAGATGATGGTTACAGTCTAGAGTGGAAGACTACATGATAAACTAGCTTCAATATCAGAACCAGCAAGAACGGAGGGAAAGGCAAGTTTGGGAGTTCCCATTTTGAGCATGTTGCATTTGAGGTGAGGAGAGATTGCTTGAGAGTAGATTTTAACAGCATATGTTTTAGGAAACTGTTAAGCTAAATAAGTTTCCCAAAGAGAAAAAAATGAGAGCCCATGGCAAAAACTGTCAAAATCCAAAATTGCCTGGGCCCACCTACACATATAAGGGGTGGTTGGAGACACAGGAGTGAGAAGGTAGGATCAAAGACAACTTTCAAGAGACGAGCATCACAGGAAAGATGGTGCAAAATCTGGATTGTGAGGGGTTCAGAAACAAACAACATGGGAAGTGTAGCAACAAAGGCCCATTATACCTTCCAGAAGCCTGATGAAGAGAACCAGATAGCTTCCTTGAGGTACACATTTCTCAAGTAATGAGGGACTGAGAGTTTGTTGGGAAGAGGGAATATGTTAATCATGAATGGAGATTAAAGAAACAAAAAGGTTAAGAGATAATTAATGAAGGAAGAAAGAAAAAGCATCAAAAGTATAGGAGAAGGAGTAGGCTATTCAAGAGGGGAAGCATTCCCTTTGAGAGTAACCTCTGCTTATGATTTGGAGCATTATTTGGAATCATTGATATTTAAACAAAGGTGCACATTAACAGACTAATTTCATTCATTTTATTTCATACATTTTAAGAATACTGAAATCATATAACAATTAATTTTTTAGTTTGAGGTTTCTTTGCATCATAAAATTTTGAGTACATTAAAAATATTTGAAGTATAATTTTAGGGAACTTCAAACTGTATTTGTACAAGTATCTTACACACACACATGCACACAGATTTTCATGTGTTCAGAAAGATTATAATGTATACTCATGAAACCAGCACCATGTCTTATTCAATATTTTATCACTGGCTCCTAGCATTAGACATTCACTAAGTGAATAAACCCTTAGTGAATTTTTACCTCATGTCCTGAGGAACTACTTAACTGGCATTTGTCATGCTAGATTGTATTACAATTTAAATTAAGTAATCATATGACATAGGTACATAACACAGGCACATGCTTATATAGATTATATATGAGGTCATTGATCGGCCTTTAGAACCAGCAGGGCATGAGGCCACACAAATAGAAGAGTATGGCTATCTCTTCTTCATCCAGATGACTAGAAAGCAAGTCTGAATGTTAGCATGAATTTTAACTCTGTCAGCATTCGGACAAATAATTGCTCTCTCTTTCATTCCTTTCCCCCACTGAAGAATATCTGCTCTTTCTATAACACAAAATTAAGTCATTCCACTCCTCCATTGACATTGCTCTTGCCTATAACAGAAGATCAAAACACCTTATTCTCAGCAGCAGTATTGCTTTCCTAATCAGTCAGTCATCCTTCACCTACCTCTCCATATACATCACCAACCAGTAACTGCTCTGACCCCACTGTATATTCTTTGTAAACCCACAGAGAACTATCCTTTATTTTTCAGGATCTGATCCCTTTGCATTCACTGTTTTCTTTGCCAGAAACACCTTTCTCCTTTCTTCTATGCATAAACAACAACATCAATTATCACCTCCTAAAAAGTTATATTGAGTTACTAAGGCAAAGTGGATTGTGTCTTCTTCTGCCTCACCCTCTCAATTTTGCAGAAACCTCAATTATTGCTATTATGGAAGTATGGTGTAATTATTTACTCACCAGTTTGTCTAACTATGCTTTGAATTTCTTGAAGACATGGATCATGACTTATAACATTTTTACTCTCTTGTACCTTCCACAGAGCACGCATTCAGTTTTTAAATGAATAAATGAAAACACTACCAAAATATCTGGGGAAAATATCTAGGAAATGCACCTACAAATACACTGCATTTACCAAAAAAACAAATGAGCTGATCACTACAGTACATACTTGACAGTTTAAGGACCAAAAATTTACCCAAATATTCTCACAGCTCATAAAAATGAGACTCAGTCTTGTAACATAATGTAAGTCCAGGATTATTAAACTTAACAAAATTATATATTTGATTGAACAGTATGAAACTGCTTACCTTTGACCAGTTTTAACCTATAAAATGATAATTTCATATGCTTAATCTACCATTGGATGACAAATTTTACCTCTATTAGCCAACTCTCCTGGAGAAACCAGCACAATATACCTGGCCCCTAAGTTCACATGCAAAAGAGACATGTTCTTCAAGTGTACTTACAAGAAAAATACTTGCCACACCACCTACAAACATCAGCTCATTCTAATGTCAATACACTGCATTTACAAATAACTAAAAGTAAACTCTAACAAAGGAACAACAAAAACAACCTAAGGCTGAGTGAAGTATGGTTGTAAGTAAGCTTTCTGCCAGAGATGCTCCCTAATTTGTCATTTCCTCTTATCTCAGAAGCCTAGTTCTCTTTGCAGACACAGAGCAAAAGTGGAAGCAACACTACCCACGCCCCACAGGCTTTCACCTATGGTAATGCTTCCACTTGACACCTGCAGTTACCTCACCCACCAGGACTTCACTGCCTTCTTAAAGCTTTTCCTTCAAGTGCTTTCTTTCCTGATATGCTTGAAATATTAAAACATTAAGGCAGCAAAAAGAACGCCTTACATTAAATATATATATATATTTATATATAAATTCTTTACATAGATATATCTACCTACACATACTAAGAGATTTGTCTCAAAGAGTAAACATATTTCTGAAATATTTACTATCATTTATTCTAAATGCTATTTTCTCAGAATTATAAAAAACACTTAGAATTGGCAAATTACATTGAGTTTTCAACAACATGAAAAGAACCACAATTTAGAAAAAGCTATGTGCTCTTTTGAAAAAATTTGAACAAATATTTTTCTAGTCATTTTATTTTATAAGTGTATTTTAAATGTGTTTTTCCAGTTTTTCTCTTCCACTTATTTTTCCTTTAAAAGTATTTTAATTTAAATCATTTTATTTAAATTTAAAACTGTAGTAAGCACTATATTAAAATTGTACTACACCTATAGAATGTACATACACACTGTTTGAGAGAGGAGAATTAAGTGCAAAGAAATATGTAACTGCCTAAAATTATAAAACTAGCAAATGGGGCAGTCATAAATTCACACTGGATTTGTCTAACTCCAAAATGCATACTCTTTAGTACTGCAATCCAAATGGGCCTCAATGAACTAAAAGACTGATTCTCAAGAGCACAGGAATGTTTGGAAATTTAAGTTTTCGTAAATGTTAAATTTCACAAATGTTGACTTCACTTCAAACTTCAAATCTGAAATGCCAATATTCTAGCCAGTATGTCTCCACATGATTCCAAATTACATAAAAGTAAATAAAAAAAAAGTTGGGAAAACAAAAATTATTCTAAAGGTGTAAAATGATTAAAAAAAATGAATAGGGAGATGGGTAAAGAATGAAGGAAAATAGGCTTAGATAAAAAGATGGAGGGTTATCTCCTGTTAAACTATGCCTCTTACTTGACCTGCGACAGATGACTGATTCTTCCTGAGTCCATATGCCAGTATTGATTTTGTGTGTGGAATATGACCTTTCTTACGGCTTAGTCAACTTTAAAGAAAAGTTAAAGATGCAAAATTGGAAAATTTCCAGATTCTTCATTTAAAACAATTGAAAACAACTTATTTCACTTTCTGCAAGAAGTCTTCCCTGGAGAGTATAGCTGTGATGATTACAGCCTCATTACATGTCCCACTTGTATGGCACATATATCATGATTCTATGTCATGTTATTATGTTATCATCACTGATAATTAATCTATGAGTAAAATTTGTCTTCCAGCAAGATCTTGATCCTTTGAATATATAAAAGAAAATATCGTTTGGATAACTCTTCACTAGGGTATACCAAGGTGACACTGCTGATACCACCTCTTTTTTAATCTAAAAAATAAAAAAGTTAAAAATTACATTTAAATTATTTAGTGCTCTGAATAACAACAGTCCTGAATAAGAATACTGTTTGATTATTTTCCATCTCATTAATTTCCTTTAATTTATTTGTATTTGAATTTCATTCACACTTCCAGGAAAACTGTATTAAATGTCACCCTAAATTAATCAAAGAATAAAATGTTATTACATGAAATTTCTAGAAAGATCACAAGTTTTATAAAATACAAAAATAAGAAAGAAAATTAAAAGGTAATTTTTAATTGGCCAATAATTTAAAGAGTTTGACACTTCCATGACACACTTCAAAATTTATTATTAACAAATGTTTTTAAATTATGCTGCTTTGAATTGGGTCTTCATTTAGAAGCAAATAATTATTTTATCTTTCTTCTCATTCAATTTAGTTCATTTCATATTGTGTTTCACCTCATTGGTCGACTACCTCAGACCAGTCTTGAATGTGATTTCATAGAGCTATGTCACTCCTTGCTCATTCCCTCTTCCCATTGAATGTCATTCCTTGTTCCTCACTGGATGCCCTAATTATACTGCTGTTCAACTCAGAATGTTGGCAACAGATCAGGCAACTCGCAGCCTTTATTTTCCTATATTTGATCATTATAATATTTCTTATATCTACTAAATGGGGCATCTCGCCAAAACTTCTATTTGTCAGTAGATAACTTCTTACTTCTGAGGAAAAAGCTAACTGAAATGTTTTCTAAGGCCACCAGTCTAAGTGTAGTCTAAATTTTCTCTTAGTGGTTTATCTTACCAAAAATTTGAACAAATATTTTTCCAGTCATTTTATTTTATAAGTGTATTTTAAATGTGTTTTTCCAGTTTTTCTCTTCCACTTATTTTTCCTTTAAAAGTATTTTAATTTAAATCATTTTATTTTTAATTAAATGTGACATACACTATTATATTAGATTTAGGTGTACGTAAATTGTGATTATACATTATATAAATTACTGAGTGTATATCCCAATAAATCTTGCACCCATCTGACACCATACATAGTTATTAGACTATTATTGACTATATTCCCTATGCTGCATTTTCCAGCCCCATGATTATTTTGTAACAAACAATTCTTTGTAACAAAAGCATCTTTATTGTTGAAAGTATTATATATGTCCCCATTTTTCCCCCCTTGACCTTTTCTAGCCCACCCCCACCCACACCCCAGTCCTTCACCACCCTATTGTCTGTGTCCATAGATTAGGCATATATGTAAACAAGTTCTTTGGTTAATCTCTTCCCACCCACCCACAATTTGTGCTTTAAATCCCTTCACCTTTTTCACCCATCTCCCCAACCCCCAACCCATCTGGGAACCATCAAATTATTCTCTATATCTATGAGTCTCTTTCTGTTCTGTTTGTTTGTTTACTTTATTTTTTAGATTCAACTGTTGATAGATATGTATTTATTGCCATTTTATTATTCATAGTGTTTATCTTTTTTTTTCTTTTTCTTCTTCTTAAAGAAGACCCTTTAACATTTCATGTAATACTAGCATGGAGGTGAACTCTTTTGTTTTGTTTTATTTTTTGGTCTGAAAGCTCTTTATCTATTATCTGATTCTAAATGGTAGCTTTGCTGGGTAGAGTAATCTTGGTTGTAGGTCCTTGCTTTTCATCACTTTGAATATTTCTTGCCAATCCCTTCTGGCCTTCAAAGTTTCTGTTGAGAAATCAGCTGACACTCTTATGGAAGCTTCTTTGTAGGTAATTAACTGCTTTTCTTTTGCTGCTTTTAAGATTCTCACTTTGTCTTTAACCTTTTGCATTGTAATATGATGTGTCTTTGGAACTCTCTGGGCTTCCTGAACTAATGTCTATTTCTTTCAACAGGTTAAGAAGTTTTTTGTAATTTTTTCAAACAGCTCTTCAATTTTTTGCTCTCCCCCTTCTCCTTCCATCACCCCCCTCATACGAATGTTAGTATGATTGAAATTGTCTCAGAGGCTCCTTACACTATCCTTATTTATTTATTTATTTATTTTTGCTGTTCTGATTTGGTGTTTTGCTTCCTTATATTCCAGATCACTGATTTGATTCTTGGCTGCATCAACTACTGTTGATTTCCTATAAATTATTCTTCATTTCAGTTCATGTATCCTTCTTTTCTGACTAGTTCCTTTCATGGTTTTCATTTTCTTTTCTATGCTGTTGAAACTCTAAGTTCATTGAGTATTCTGATACCTAGTGTTTTGAACTCTGCATCTAGTAGATTGCTTGTCACTATTTTGTTTAGTTGTTTTTCTGTAGTTTTGTTCTGTTCTTTCATTTGGGACATGTTTCATCGTCTATTCCTTTTGGCAGCCTCCTTGTTTTTATTCTATGTATTAGGTAGAGCTGTTATATCTCCCAGGCTTGGTAGAGTGACCTTATTTAGTAGGGGCTCTGTAGGGTCTAGTGCAGTGGTCGGCAAACTCATTAGTCAACAGAGTGGCAAACCGCGGCTCGCATATGGCTCACAAGCCGCAGTTTGCCGACCATGGGTCTAGTGGCAGTCTACCCAATAATCTAAGCTGTGCACTCCAGGTACACACTGCTGTGTGGGCTGTATACATCTCCTGTTGTAGTTGAGCCTTGATTGCTGTTGGCATGTCAATGAGAGGGCTTTATCCCCAGACTGATCAGCAGCAAGAACTGGCTGTGACCACCAACCACCATGGAGGATCAGCTGTGCAGGAGTCGACCCTACAGTGCAGAACTTACTTCAACAGGGCTTAGATGCCTGCTTTGTCCACCCCTTGAGTATGTCTCTTGTGGAGGTGGTTGGGTGGTGCTTTGACGTGGTCAGAAGCTATCCACCAGGTGTCCTGGCTCTTGAGCCTATGGGGAAGTACAACCCAAGATTCACCACTATCTGTGTTCTGCTCAGGGTCACCCTTCATGAGCTACAAAGTAATCTGCAAATTGTTGCTATTGTGCTGGGCTTGGAGGTTCCCAGGTGAGGACAAGCTGTGAAACAACGTTAGCAGCTGCTAGTGCTCAGCCTGGGGCCACTTAGCAAAAGGTATGAGGTACTTCAAGATGCTGATTATTTGCAACTGGTAAACCTTTGAGATACTTTAGGAAAGTTCAAAGTAGGAGTCAAGACAGTAGGAGTCAAGGCAATTTGTATAGGAAAGTTATTGGTAAAAGTTTGGGTGGGCCAGCAATTTGGTTGGGGCTGGGTCTCCAGAAATCATCAAGGCAGGGTAAACAGTGAAGTCCCAGATATGGTGCCTGCCAGCAATATTGTGGGTGTGGATGGCACAGGAGGTCTCAAGAAAAGAACAATGGCTTCTACCAGCACTTTTGTCTGGCAGAAATATACCTCACCCCAGCATTCACCCTGATTCCAGACAAGTCAGTTCCTTCCCCTTATGTACCTGATGCCTTTCAAGCTGCTAGAGTACAGAGGGAGAGAGTTTGAGTAAGTTCGTGCACAAGCCCTTTAAGAGGAACTGCCTAGGACTCCATCACCCTCTGATTCACTAGCCACAATCCCTATTAATGTTTACTGCCAGAAGTGATGGTAACTTCTCTTTCTGGCACTAGAACCCTGGGTTGGGAGGCCTGGTACATAGCTGGGACCTCTCATTCCTCAGAGGATACTTTTGCAGTGAGTTAACCCTTCCAATTTTTATCCACACACGGGGCCCTTTTAAAATCAAAAAACATCTTCCTTTCTCTATTTCTGAACAATCAATCTGTGTTTAGTGGGCATAAGATGAGCTTTCAAGGCATATATCAATCAATCTATCATCTATCTATCTATCTATCTATCTATCTATATTCCACTACTTCTTACCTCTGGATCCTTGACCAAATTAATGAACTTGAGAAGTGGCTTTCTTGTGTTAAAATGGTATCAATTGCATGCTTTATATAGGATTCTTGTGAGAAGTGAATGATAGGCAATATATAAAATGCCTCATAGTCCAGTGTCTTGTATATGTCTGTTATTCAGAAAAATGCTTCTCCTTCATCCTTTTTCTCAATTCCCTCTGATGCTCATTTGACTTTCTGGTGTATGTATATATGCATGTGCACACATACACACATACACAGAGTACAAAATGTTAATATGCACCAAATCTCAAAATAATTAACATACAAGTCTACCTCATGGGCTTAATTTGCTTTCAAAAACACACTTATGAACTTAAATAATTCTAGACAACGTCAATAAAAATGTACTTAGATATCCAATCCTAGGGGAAAAGGCTAACTTCTATTAAATACTCTAACACAGTAATGAGAGTGTTCAATGTCTCAGAATAAATATTTCTGAATCTTAACTCTGGGATCTTAAAAATTTGTATGCCTATAATATAATTCACTAAAAAGTATGATATTTGCAACTATTGTTTAATAATAATCATCATCATATTGATTTATCATGTCAAAGTAATAAAATTAGTTATATAAATCAGTTCTTAGGATAAGATAGTAGAACTATATTCATTGTTTACATTGCATATTATGCTTCATGTATATCCTATGAGAGAATTAAAATTGATTAGGAATTTGAATAATCATAATTCAGTAAATCCTATATAATAAAAGCTTAATATACTAAGTGCCCAGTCTTCTGGTTATCCATTCAACCAATCAAAGCATAATATGCTAACGATATGCTAAGGGCACTCAACTGCTCACTATGTTATGCACTGACCAAAAGGGGGCAGATGCTCTGACTGGTAGGTTAGCTTGCTTCTGGGGTCTGATTGGGACTGAGACAGGCAGGACATGCCCTGGAGTCCTCCCTTGGTCCCTCCCCAGATGGCCAACCCCCTGTGTCCTTCCCTGGCCCCAATCGTGCATCAGTGGGGTCCCTTGGCCTGGCCTGTGCCCTCTCACAATCCGGGACCCCTCAGGGGATGTCAAAGAGCTGGTTTTGGCCCAATTCCACAGGCCAGGTGGAGGGAATACACTGGTGCACGAATTCGTGCACTGGGCCTCTAGTCCTATATAATAAAAGGGTGATATGCAAATTGACCCTAAATGCAGAACAACTGGGAATGACCAGTTGCTATGACGTGCACTGACCACCAGGAGGCAGACACTCAATGCAGGAGCTGCCCCCTAGTGGTCAGGGCGCTCCCACAGGGGGAGCTCCGCTCAGCCACAAGCCAGGCTGACAGCTGCAAGCACAGCGGTGGTAGTGGGAGCCTCTTCTGCCTCCTCGGAAGTGCTAAGGATGTCCAACTGCAGCTTAGGACATCCCCCGAGGGCTCCTAGGCTGCCAGAGGGATGTCCGACTGTCAGCTTAGGCCTGATCCCCCAGGGAGTGGGCCTAACCCAGCAGGCGGACAACACCCAAAGAGTCCCAGACTACAAGAGGGCACAGGCCAGGCTGAGGGACCTCCCCCCAACCCCTGAGTGCACAAATTTTTGTGCACAAAGCCTCTAGTATTTTTATAATGTATATCAAATCAGAGTTACTTATTTTAATGTCCTTCACTTGGCTTAAATATTCTTATCATATCTGAAATATTAGCATCAATATATTCTAATTTAAATATTTAAATATCCTAAGGCTTATTCCAAAAACAGGAAACTCTCTATGAAAGAATAGTTTTGCTGGCATGTTTTTATTTTGCAAAGAAGTAATGCACAAAAATGCACATTGTGTCAATGTTTGAAGATTTCTAACCTCTGAATCAAGCACACACACAATTCCTTGACAAATATGCAAGTTTTTAATTTCTTAGAATATCTTTTTCAAATTCCAAACATTTTTTCTATTCTCTTTGTTTTTCTTAAGATAAAAATTTGAATATTAATCCAATTTTTCCATTAGGGTGTCAGAAATCTTCGAAAAGTTTATTAATACTTTTGGGTCTATAAGCAATTCCTTTTAACCATAGTATGAGCCACTTAGATCTGTAATATCTTTATATTATAGATATCTGTGATATCTTTATATTTACAGAACTGTACTATCTCTATTTGTAACCAAAATTAGAAAACCAAGTATGCATTTAAATTTAACTATGAGGCAGAAATTAATTTACATGATGAATACCCCAAAAAGTGAGAGGGGAGGGGAGAGAGAAATAGAGAGGGGAACATAGGAAAGGAGGGAGGAGGAACATAAGGGGGTGGAAGAGAGAGAGAGAGAGAGAGGGAGGAAGAGAGGGAGGGAGGGAGGGAGGGAGGGAGGGAGGGAGGGAGGGAGGGAGGGAGGGAGGGAGGGAGGATGAAAGGAAGGAAGGAAGAAAGGAGAAAGGTCTTTAAAATTCAGAATACAAAGAGTGGCATAAAATCATGTTTTTGACTCTTACTAGGGAGGGGCATCTCACAAACTTACAAGCAGATATGGTTACAGTAAAGCAATTCCAATGCTCTAATAGAAGGTTATGTAGAGCTGTTAGTGGTAAGTAATTATACAACTGTATTTCCAATGATGGAGTCTCATTGCTGTGCTTGTTCCCTTCCCAGTGGAAAATATCTTATGAAGCAAAGAGTGGCAAAAGGATTCAAGAGGAGAAAAACACATGCTATAAAATATAATTAAAAATTGTGGAGGCTGCATATGACAAGAATAACCATAAAAAACAGATACAAACCAGCTGGCTGTTAACAACGTCTGAGTTATAAAAATCTTAAACCTGCTGTAAAGCACTCAATTCGATTTACATAACCACAGAGCTGACATTCCTTTTAGGCTTCTCTGTTGGGATTATTTTGACATGTTTTAAAGCAACATAAAAAGCAACTGTGAAAGGAAGATATGTATCATTTTACATAAGAATTCATTCCTGCCTTAAGACTGGACTTTCATACTTTAATCTGAACCTCTTTACTTAAACTGGAAAATATCTTTAATGGACACTGCCTGTCTGATTTTACAGCATTATTCTTCAGATGCTCATATTTCTAATGACATTGATGCTTTCTCTGTGTGTGCTGTGTATTTGAGTCAATGGTCTTACACAATTTCAGCTCTGTGGTACCCAGACAGGAACCAATATCCATGGTCTATAAGAAGGGAATAATATTTTGGTCAACCATGACTGAAACAACTATAATTTCTTAGAAACCTAATGATGCAGACAGCATTCGACAAAACTAACATAGCTTGCTGTAGGGAATTAAAAATAAACAAAATAAAATAAAATCAATCGTACATTGAGTGAAGTTTTGATGTATAAGTGCTGGCAGCCGAAATTGCCCAGAGCACAAAATGAGTCTTGCCGTTTGATAATTTGCTTGCACTATGTTGCTACATGCAGGGCATTTTATGCCTGACTTATATTTAGTCCAGTCACCTGCTTAATGTTAGAAGGTTATAATTATATACAAGGGTTAGCCCATGTAGTATGTCAATATTTAAGAGCTAACATAAAATATGTATATTCGTTTGCATTTAGCCAATAGAAATATTTTATAATAATCTGACCTACAATTTAATAAATCACAAAACCATTCTATTTTCACTAGGAATAAGGTAAGCAAACATATTAGGGTCTTGTAACAGTAATGGCCCCTTAAATGAAGACAGTTATGAATTTGAATTCTCACTATAAGTTTTTCCTAATCGTTTGCTACAAAGTGTAACAGTAAATATGAACTTAATCACTGAAAAATGTATTTGTAAGTATTAAAGTCAATTTCCTAAGATTTTTTTAAATTCAATTTGTTAGGTAAAAAAAATGTCTTTATTCTTTTGTCGAGTAAATCTGCCAAAGGATAAATTTAAGTATCAGGAAAGAAGAATGAGCATTATTTAAACAGTGCCCTGGAATGCTACAGCTATTTCTGCACAATAGAATGATTAATTAAATATTGCTCAAATAGATAACCATGTATAAAATTACCCAAATTAATACATCTAAGTATGATTTAACCAAATGCATTTCAGATTTTAAAGAACTCATTCAGCAATTATATTGTTTCCATATAATAATGAAAAGGAATATAAACTTGTGCAACTTGCTTGATTATGTGTCCAAAATAAAATGAAAACTTTTCCGTAAAATGACTCCTTGAAAGTAAGTTCATTTTTATTCTGCCAAGAAAATTTTGAATTTATAGAATCTTAGAACCAGTAAGAATAACAATACTTATAAGACTATTCTAAATGTAAAAAAATTCCTCTACAACACACCTTGGAGAAAATTGGCAAGACATACATAATGATATATCAAAGGCGATGAGTCCAAATATTTGGACCTTTCCTTCCTCAATCTAAGCATTTTTCTTTCACGAATGATACTCATTTTCCCAGTCCTACTTTCTAGAACATTGAAGAATTGATACACATTCTTTATTAAATATCCAAAGACAGTGATCATGCCATTCCTCTAGCCCCATTTTTTTCTAAATATCTTCATTTACTTTGACCAATCTTAATAAAATAACTTCCAATTTCAATTACCCACTCTGAACAAATTGTTTTCTACCATGATCATTTAAAACATAATAACCATAAATGGATACAACACTGTTGCCATGGTCTAAGCAAGCAAGGCTGCTGCCAAAACAGTGTAATATGCAGAGCTCATTAATGCTCACGTAATGTATCAAATTTAAAGTGGACTTAAGTGAATCACCATACTTACACCAGTACATTGAGACTTTATTCCTGGATGCACAAGTCATACTTAGGTTAAAAATATCAAATGTTGTTGTTGAAAATGTCCAGGGTGAAATGGATTGGTGAATATTTCAAAAATATCATGATCAAAAACAATAACCCTAAGTGGATCCAAGGCAGCAGATAAGCATGCAAGGCTATTACAGAGTGAATTGGAAGGCAGGTTTGGTAGTCAGGTTAACAATTTTGAGCAAGAAAAATCAGTGCCAAAATTTACTCATCTGTAAAATGGAAACCATAATAACTACCCAAAGACATATTATAGGGATTAAATGAATTAATATATGTAAAAGAACTTAGTAACTAAAATATAATAAATCCCTATAGATGGTAACAATCACTAATACTCTAATGATCTGAAATTTATGTTCACTAATCAGCTAATGATCACCTTGAATCTTGACTAACAACAGTTTGTGACCAACGTAAATCCCTATCTTTATTTTATTTAAAAAAATGTTCTTAACTTTATTTTTCATGTACTTGTGTTGTACAAAGACAATTAGAGTCAAATAATACTCATTTAAGCCAATGTTAAATGCCACTATCCACAATGGTGACAATGACTATCCTCTGAATCCCTAGTCTTTTCTTCTTAAAAAACCTACTGTGCTTTTGTTTAGCTCTCTTGGTAATTACCATTTTGAATCTTCAATTATAGTTTACTGAGTGACAATGTCATTCATTTTTATAACCTCTAAAAGACAAAATAAATATTTGCTGAATACATTGATAATTATTTCTAAAGTATATATTCCACAAATGGCTTTTCATCTATAATAATAAAAGCATAATATGCTAATTAGACCGGTTGTCCTTCCAGGCTATCTTCCGGATGAAGGCAGGGCTGTGAGGGAAGCCAGGGTCCTGGGTGCCAGAGGGGAGCCGGTGCCAGCAGCCGGGGGAAGGAAGGCCTACTCTTACACGAATGTCGTGCATTGGGCCTCTAGTATAGTTATGAGGTATTTCAAGATAAGTATAATAAAAACTCATTTCAGATTAACTGCAAGTATTTCATTAATATATGTCCCTTACTTATTTAGAAATGAGAGATGTGTGTGAGTATACATGTATGTGGGAGTCACTTCTCCATCTGAGAAAAGTATTTATTTGCAGTAGATGGAGGAATTAAAATCAGAAAGAGCAGAGCCACTAATTCAAAAATACCAATCAGTTATCTTTTGTTTCTTTGTTTCTCTAATCATACTTTAGCCTCTGCTTAACACAAGGTTTCATAAACATTAACATTGAAACTGCTTTAAATAAAACTCAAAAAGAAGAGGAGAGGGAAGTAGAGGAGGAGGAGGAAACAAATAAGCAAGTTTGAGAAATAGATAATGCAGGTTTGGGGAACAGAGCTTGGGTTCATATAAAAAGCATGAACAGACTTTAATGCAACAGTTAAATGTCTTCTAATCAAAAGTTATTGGAGAAGAAAATCAAGGGTTAACAATTAAACATTAACTATTTTATCATGAAATAGAGAAATATTCAGGCTCAGACATTAAAGGGAATTGCCAACGTCATACATAATAAGTTGTTTAATCAAGGATCCGCTTAAGAGCCTAGTTTTATAGATTCCTAACTATTAGATTCTCTAACTTTCTACTAAGCCTTCAGAGTGAATACAGACAAGAAATAGAGATTCCAGAGACTCAAGTTATTAATTTTTTAAAACCAACTTATCATTCATTTCCTAATACTTGATATAATTTGTGTGGCCATCTCAATATAGCCATTCAGATTTCCCAAAACTGCAATACATAAAGTTCATTAATATCGACATAATTTTTCAACTCTAAAAGGGATTTAAGCAATAGTACCTTGAGGTTTGATTCCCAGAAGTAAAATCTTAGTTAGGTTGCAAATACCAAATGCTATTGTTAAAAGTCTCCTGTGTGAAATAGATTGGTGAATACACGTCAAAAAAATCATGATCAAACCTGGCACTTTTGTTGACAGATTTTGTAGTGAGGTCGAAGGTGTAATTAGGCCAGAAAATTACTTTCTCACTACTAGAATTGTTCTCTTCAGGTCTTGAGTTATCAGTCCAGAACATTTCATTAAACACTAAATTCACTTTAAGACAACTGTCAAAATTAAGCAGAGGTGAGTCAAGTCAAGGTCCTAATATTCAAATCTTTCATTTGGATTTTGAGATTCATTGTAAAATAAAAAATGCTATAGGTCAATTCTTCTATTAAGACTAAACTTTTTGTGAATTTCAGAAACAACATGCCCGCCCCCTTTGTAAAACAGATAAAGCAGAATAAGAAAATAAATGTAGAATTTGAAAATTTACTAGCCACAAATTATTGAAATAATTTCTATGCCCTGTTCATTAAGAGTTTAATGTGAAAATAGTGAATAAGAAACAAGTATATACTCACAATTACTATAAATATGAAGCAAACGGGACAAAAGAATCTTAAACCTAGGTTCTGAAGATTGAGATAAAATTTGGAGTCATATTAATGATGGAACTGTGAAATAACCATATTTGTTATAAAAGTCTAGATATTTTTTCATATAGAATAGGAATAAATATTTACTATAAAAGACTATAGCTCGAGGTATTTTGAATAGTATTTTATGAAGAGAAACTAAAGAAAAAGCATTAGCACACTCAAATCTTTGCATGGCTAAGGTCTTGCTTTAAATATATCTGATTCATACAGATAAAAGAAACATGGACATATAAGGATAGTCCATGTCACATGTATTTAATTATGATTATGAAGTTTAGGATATTAATGCCTAGAAACCCTAGAAGCATAGATTTTCTTGAATTCAGGCCAAGAATAATAGTGATGTAGGCAAAATTAACTGGATGGACAGTTGACACATTCAAGGGAAAATTAATATTACTGTTGAGAATATGGGATACTGCACTAATGGGTTATGATACAGACTATTTTTATGATCAATTTAAAGAATAGCAAAATAAGCTATCTACTTGATTTCATTAAAATAACAATATTAATATTTAGGTAAAGTGCATGTTTCTAAAATGTCTACCTTCTAAGAGTCCTCTCTTATTGATACATATAGTATTTTATTACAGATGATTGATGTGAAGCTCATGGTAATTTCAAAAACCTTAGAATATTATTATGTCATGAAAACTATACTGTGAAAGCAATTGACATTATAAAGAAAAAAGACAACTCATATGGACAGGTCATATGATAATGGTATCCTTAAATGTAATTTATTCAATAAATAACTTAAAAGTTATGTATGGTGAGAATGTCATGTTCAAATAACTTCAAAATATTGCTATCCTATATAATAAAAGCATAATATCCTAAGTGTCCGGTTGTTCATTCAACCAATCAAAGTGTAATATGCTAATGATATGCTAAGGCCTCTCAACTGCTCGCTATGACGTGCATTGACCACCAGGGGCAGATGCTCTGACCAGTAGGTTAGCTTGCTGCTGGAGTCCAGCCCATTGGGACTGAGAGAGACAAGCCAAACATGCACTGGAGCCCTCCTTCAGTCCCTCCCCAGCTGGCCAAACTCCCGCATCACTCCCTGGTCCCGATCACACACCAGTAGGGTCCCTTGGCCTGACCTGTGTCCTCTCACAATCTAAGAGCCCTCAGGGGATGTCAGAGAGCCAGTTTCAGCCTGATCCCACAGGGTTGGACAAAGGACCCCACACGTGCTTGAATTCGTGCACTGGGCCTATAGTATTATAATATAAAGAAATTAATTTTCTTTAAATTTAGAGATACTTGCATTTATATTCATTTGAATCAACGTGGTTTCATGTCATTCTTCTTAAATGTTTTCTCCTAATATAATTCCCTAGAAGGACAACTAATAAAATAATAGATTTTACAAAGGGCATTTACTGCTTTCATACATTGATGAATGTATCCAAAATAGAAGAGCAGACTTTGAAAACCTTCACCATGCTACATTTTCACATTTAGAAAGTAGTTTTTAACTATATGTTGTTTTTTAAAATATATTTTTATTTATTTCAGAGAGAGGAAGGGGGAGAGATAGAAACACCAATGTAGAGGGAGAATCATTGATAGGCTGCCTCCTGCATGCCCCCACCAGGGATCAAGTCCGCAAGCTGGGCACGTGGTGTTACTGGTAATTAAACAATAACCTCCTGCTTCGTAGCTTGATGTTTAACCATTGAGCCACACCAGCTGGGCTCAACTAGATGTTTTAACAGGAGAAAGAAGAGCTCAAAAATTGACTTCTGGGAATAATGCATTACTAGACAAATTAAAAATTTATTGATTTTAATACTGAATATTATACATGTTTAAAGAGAATTTTGATGATATAGCATCACATTTGTAAGTCTAACCCAAATAGCAACCTATAATTGCATAGATCTTTGGAATAGACATATAGTCCTATATTCCCTTTAATTCTTAAAAAATGTAACACTGATTATTTAAGTCATATTC
Organism: Corynorhinus townsendii; assembly: GCA_026230045.1. Taxonomy (NCBI): domain Eukaryota; kingdom Metazoa; phylum Chordata; class Mammalia; order Chiroptera; family Vespertilionidae; genus Corynorhinus; species Corynorhinus townsendii. Next base: position 65,942,979 of record JAPDVU010000003.1, on the reverse strand, counting down.
TTACATCCCAGGAATCAAATTCAATCATTAGAAATATGTATTCAAAATAATATCTCTACATATTACTGCATTTCTTAAATATAAACTAATATGAGCTAATGTGCTTGATGGGATGTAAGAGGCATTGCAGTGAACTAAATTTGTATCACAAATTTCTATATATCATGATGATCAAAAAGCACTCATTGACATGAGAAGAGGTTTCTATCAGGAGAAAATTACTTTGTTTGAGCTAACTGGAAGATAAGCAATTATTTTAAAAAATTGAGGCCTGGCCGGCATGGCTCAGTGGTTGGGTGTCGACCTATGACTAGGAGGTCACAGTTTGATTCTTGGTCAGGGTACATGCCAGGGTTGCTGGTTCGATCCTCAGTGTGGGGTGTGCAGGAGGCAGCCAATCAGCAATTCTCTCTCATCATTGATGCTTCTATCTCTCTCTCTCCCTCTCCCTTCTTTTCTGAAATCAATAAAAATATTTTTAAAATAAATTTAGAAAAAATTGAGGATATGTTTATAATCTGATGCCATATTTATAGGAAAGGAACCATCATTCCCAGAATTGATAGGTTCAAACAGGGAGGTAAACAACTGGTTTCTATTTTGAACAAGGCAAAAGCCCTGTTTTGAAAATCATCATAATAAAACTAAATATCAGATGACATCCTGTTATATAAGACTTTGAAAGCATTTTGTGATACATTAGCTCATTTGTTCTTCACAGAGTCCTATCAAGTAGGAGATAAGGCAGATCTTATGATGTTTGGTTTATAGAGGATAAAGTAAGTATTTCAGAAGGCAGCTTAATGTAGGAAAATAACCAGTAAATTGGAGTCAGAAAGCTTGAATTGAAAACTGACTCTAGCACACAATAGTGAAACTTGGGACAAGTCCCTTAACATTTTTTCTCTTTGCTAAAGTGATGTTTTAGGTACCAGTATCTACTTGTGATGATTGAACAAGTGAGGCCAGATGGTATTAGTCAAGGTCACATTGCTAGCAAGTGATAAGGAAAAAAATGAAAGCCAGACTTTCCAGTTCAACTTAAGAGCCATGCGAATACCATGCTGTTTCAAAAACACATGTCCTTTAAAAAGAAAATCATAACCACCTCATTGAATTGTAAAATCAGCAAAGATAAAAGAATCAAATCCCTGGTGGCCTTTTTTAGGAATTGGCCTTTTCTAGAAATTGGCCTTATGGCAACTTTAATTAAAATGTGAAATGGCAGTAAAGATGAACTTGAAAGAGTTTAGTCTACTGCTTATATCCTGAGCCATATATCAACAAGTGAATATGATAAAAGGCTTTCACATTAATTATACTGACTACTTTATTAATGAAGTCCAAGAGTGTTTATGTAATCTGATTCAATTTATTGAATTAGGTTACAGTTTTATCATTTTGAAATCCAACTTCATTGTTTACTTTACAGTATACTGCAATTCATATTGAACAATTAAATAGCATAGCATAATCAACTGAAAGACATCTCCATCTTTAAGGTCTATGACAATTTGTATGTGCATATTTCTGAAAACAATATATAGTTTGAACATATAATAGTCTTATATGTCATACCCATAAAGCTTCTTTTGCCCACAAACAAAAATTTATAAAAGGAAATAGTTGCCAGTAAGTCCTGAAAAGTAAACATACAATAACCAAACTTTAGTGTTAACTACCTCTATTAGGAATATCTATGGAGTACATTTACATGAATTTGAACAACTTGCCGAACTAAAATTTCCTAAACTGAAGCTATACATTTAAAAAGTTATAATTTTATTCTTAAATAGAATGGAGTTGATATGAGCATGGGAAACTAGCAATAATAATCAATAACAATCAGATCATCCTATTTAATTATAATAATAATACTTTATCTTTGTCTAGTTTCATCATTTGCAGAATGCTGGAATAAATTGTGTCATTTGACATTTAGCTCAATTCAACAAGAAAAGTCATTTTGATATAATAAAAATATTCTTTTTTACAGGTGAGAAATAAAGAATCAAAACATTTGACTGGCTTAATTATTACACATTTAAAAAGTGGTGTGACTGGAAGATTCCTATGGTTTTCAACAATTTATTCCTCACTTGGAGACTTTATTTTTTTAAATGGGAAAGTCAATTCAAAGTAATTTATGGCAAAGATCAAGATATTTAATGTAAATCATTTAAAGAGTTCATGTTGCCGAAACCGGTTTGGCTCAGTGGATAGAGCGTCAGCCTGTGGATGAAAGGTCCCAGGTTCAATTCCGGTCAAGGGCATGTACCTGGGTTGCGGACACATCCCCAGTAGTGGGCGTGCAGGAGGCAGCTGATTGATGTTTCTCTCTCATCAATGTTTCTAACTCTTTATCTCTCTCCCTTTCTCTCTGTAAAAAATCAATAAAATATATTTTTAAAATAAAAAAATTAAAAAAATAAAGAGTTCATGTCTTTCTCCTATCATTTATGATAATCTTTCTACTCCAGCTCCAAATCCTACAACTATAAGCTTTAATTTATATTATAGTCAATTATTGCCCTTTCTATTTATTAAATTTACAGCTATGCACCACATCATGGAATAATTGTGAAAGTACAAAGAAAAAAGAAATATTTAAATATTTATTTCAATTGAGACACAAGTACTTGTTAGCTTACCATAGTCATAGTTTTACCCATGAATTAACTATTCCACTGATGAAAACCATTCTAATGAGCAGTATGATAACTTATAAATCTGAAACATACACCTCAAAAGAAATGTTTTTAAAAAACTATCTTAAAAACTATGAAATAACTAGAGGCCCAGTGTGTGATTGAAATCATGGAGGGAGGCACCCCACCTCCCATGGTGTGAGGAGGCACCCCGCGGAGGGCCGGGACCTGCGCCTGACTGGCGCAGCGCTGGCCACCGCGGGAGTCAGGCTGGACCAGCGCCACGGGGGGCTGGAACCCACAACTGACTCACAGCGTGCCTTGGCCACCCTGCCTGTGTCCGCCCTGGGGCCATCCGAGCTGCCACGCCGGCTCTGACAGGGCCCCCTGTCTTTGTCTCTGTCTCTGTCTCTGTCTTTGTTCCAGGCCTCACCTGCACACACAACCTCGTTCTGTCCAGTTGTGACCCGTTATGGTGTCCTGGCCTAATTTGCATATTACCTCTATGTAGATAGATAGATAGATAGATAGATAGATAGATAGATAGATAGATAGATGATAAATAGATAGATATTAGGTAGGATATGAAATCCTGAGGGATGGACACCACTTAACTAGACACGCATATCAAGTTTGAAAGAATAATTCAAAGTAAAATAAAATAGACTACATCAAATTTTATGATTAGAAAGGAACAAGATGGTCTTATTCAATCTACCTCCTCCAATGCAAAATTACCTTTAAATAACCTTAACAACAGTGGTTGCTAAGAGAGCAAATGATAGTTGATGATCAAGGAGGAAGATAACTTTTGTAAAAACTATTCCTCTTTTTCCGTCATGAACAATATGAGTTATAAAAATTAATTGAATATAAAAAGCTTGGCTAACAACTTCTCATCCCACTTTTTTTTTTAACTCTCTGTCTAATGAAAAGTTTTGAGCTATACATTCCATGTTTAGGCAGTTCTCCATGTAGCAAGGCTCTTGCTTATGGAAGGAAGCAAACACAGACCTCTCTGTAATGATTGTCCATCAGTTAGATTTCTGTAGGCAGATGAGCACAATATGAATCTACTCTATCATCCTTTTTCAGACCCTCTGCACATCTTTTTAAGACTAAGCATCACCAGCATTTTCAAATTCCTATTACGCTACTCTATTCTCTTAATGCTCACCAGTTTATCAACATTCTGCTAAAAATCATGGTGCCGTGACTAAACAGTATTCCAGCTGTTAACTGAAGTACAGAGTAATATAGTATTGTTGTTTCCCTTTATCTGGATTTTATATTTATATCCATTAAGTTTAGGCTTATATTAGCACTTTCAGAAGTTTTAGTATAATGTTGGTTTACATGATTACATAACCTAATAAAATCTTTTGGTGTTTTTCATGCAGAATGTTTTCAAATCAGGTCTTATGATCACTCATGACTAGAGCAATAAATATTTTAGGACACTGAATGCAAAGTTGTATTTTCTTTCTGACATTTGCCAAGTTCTTTTGAAATGTTTGGTCCTATCAACACTTTTGATTAGCAATTCTACTTCTTTACAAAGAGACAAGAGAAGATGTAAAATTTATCCCCAAAATACATGGAGAAAATGTTAAAAATTTTGAGCATGGTATAGTTAAAACCTTAACAACAAACCTGAATCCCATCATTAAGAGAAAGTGTTAAAACTTTGAAGTAAATCTCAGAGGGGAAAATCTACAGGAGACAGCAAACAAGACGAGCAAAGAATCATATTTATCTTGTTTTGCATGATTTTTGTATTACAGCATCTTTAAAAATATTCAACATGTATCTACAGCAAAGTTGGTTGTTTTTCCTGGATGAAAAATACACTCTATTTGTATTTCTTGCTTAAGGAGGGAAACAGGATAGAAATAGCAGCTCCTACTGGTCGAGAAATTGCAGTCAGTGATAAAAGACAACATATGACATACTGTACACTTAAGGGATTAGAACACTGAGAATCTCACAAATAAATAGGTAACCCACAAAACCCCAGTTCATCCACACACCATCCACTATTTTAATCATGAGTTGATTCTTAAAATCAGATTTGCTTTTCTTAATGTAAATAAACCTCTCAACTGTCAAAGGAGGCATCATATTACTAAAAAAGAAGCAAATAATACCCAGCAATTAGTCAATTAAGGATATTAGCAACTTCATTGCTACAAATCTATTGAGAGAGACCTGTAAATAGATTATAACTCTTACTATGGCCCATATGAGACTACAGAACTCAATAGAAACTTGGGAGAGAGAAACAAATTAGAGAAGAAAGGACTGTAATTTTCTTCTAAATTAAGTAGATGAGAGGCTGGTCCAGAAATCTAGTAATATATGGCTATTTAATTAATTCTAAAACTAACAGATCTTTGCTCTAAGAACTTAGAATAAAAGATTTTTATGAATTTCTACATTAGTAACAGACCCAAAGCATATTGTGACTTATTGAAATGCTTGACTATAATGTATATTATAGATTTAATACAATAAGTATATTTATTATCTAGTTCCCCATATCAAAGATATATTTACATTCAGTTAAATTATAGGTTGCATTTTATTCATAAAAGCATTAAATTAGTTAAATATCAAGATACTTTGAGTCCAATGAGGATTCCAATCCTTAAGAATTATATGGCATAGTGAATGATAGAGTGATATGAAAGAATTTTAAAAACTAATATTTTCTGCTTTGCCATTTTATTCCTGTAAATATTGCTTCTCTACAGCATCAATTTAGGGATATAAGTTTCATCAATTGTTGATGATAATGTTTAAATGTAGTCATCATAACATAAACAAATAAATAATGCTCTCCATTTACTTAGTGCATCTTTTGTAAACTCTAAACTCAAAAGCTTTCATCTGGAGCCTAACCATGCTTAGGGGGATATTACAAACTGCATTATAACATCAGTGTTTACATTTGTAACTCTGAAGCTTAATTCCTCTCAGAAATTTTTTACCAAAGATATATTAGTCATATTCATAGAACAAATATTTCTCTTGAATATCTGCTCTGTAGCAAGCAATATTCTACACACTGGGATAAGGTGAACAAAAATGTTCAAAATTTTCCAAGACTGTTTGTATGTATGTCTGCCACATCATGCTTGGGCCCCTCGCAATACTTTGCCCAGGCACTTGTTGGATGTGGGAGGCTGATAATGACCATCAAAGTTATGTCCACATCTTGTAGAAACTGTGAATGCTACCCTCAAAATGTCTAGTAATTAAACTTCACAAATGATTCTTATTACAAATATGTGAAAACACATACATACAAATACCACACAAATACTACATCAATCTTTCATATCATATTTGCTCTTAGATAAAGCATTCAGGAGATTCTTATCTGTAATTTATTAATAAAGATGATCGATTCATTTATTTGCGCATTTTTCTGTTATCGCTACTTGTGAGTCTCCTCAGGAAATACAACACTTTGTTATTAAAAACAAACAAGCAACAAAAAAATTTCTCAACATACAAGGCACATTTCCATACTATGAATTTTCCCCTCAGAAGTTGAAATGTTTCATGGATTTAAAATATTACAAATGTTGATAATACAAAAAGAGTTAGTGTGGATGTTGTTGTTAGTTATTAACATTTAGCATCAAAAATAAAAAATACAAACTTTAAAAATATTTTTTGATTTATAAATACACTTGAAAATACTTTGCTACAATCTTTTTCTAAAGAGAATAATGTTTCAATGGGATTAACTATCAGTTAATACTGTAGCCTCATCCTGTTCCAAAAAGATAAAACTGCATTTATAATTTCTTAAATTTTAAATATATAACACCTATGTGCATACAATTACTTTATTTATCTTGAACGCATATTGGTTATGTCCCTACAAGGTCACTGTGAGAGAATAGACATGCCCAAGAAACAGAACTATAAATTATTCATTTATTTAATTTGAGTGCATTTGAAAATATTTAGGTAATAGATAACTTTTCTTTTGATGTAAAATGCAAACATTTGGGACTAACTTTAGTACTTATATAAAATTGCATTTCAAAACTAGTTTTCATTCTGCCCTCATAGATTTTATCATAAAGATAAAATCAGAATTTGGCCAAATTGTTCTCCTGGCATAAGAGAGGTCTATTTAGAATTCCTAAATAACCCTTTCCTTAACTGGAAAATATATATAATTCCAGTTATTGGAACTCTGTTGCTAGGATGAATTTTTTCCAAACTGGTATTTACTATAAAAATGATTTATGATATGTGCTCAGTTCAAATGAATCTAGGGAGCACTACAGGAGGCATTGCATTGTGAAGCTCTACAAAGAGCCTTCTTTCTTTCATTGACTTCCACTGCTGGTTGCTATGGCATCTGGTGAGGACCATAAATTGTGGAAATTATCACCATCTGCCCACACCCCCTTCTAAGGTTACACACAAGTCTACTTAAGCAACCAAAATAACAAACAAATAAAAACTCCATAAGCAATCTCAAAGGTGTGGGTTTTTTTAAACTTATATATTCCTCCTGAAACTAAAGCTCAAAATGGAAACATATCTCAAATAACTTAGAAGGAGATGAAGGTAATGTGATCTGGAACACTATTAGATGACTCAAAAAGTGATTCTAATGTGTTGAAGAAGCATATTGAAAGTTTAAACAAAAATCAATACATTTTATGAAGTGTAAGAGGGAAAACTAAATAAACAAGTAAGTTAATAAAATATACCAAAATACATAATGTTAGAGCTGAGAAGACTTAAAAATATAAAAATAGTCATTTTTTTCTGAAATAAATAGAGGCTTCCAGGAAAATATATTATTTAAGTCCAATGTTTAATTGTTGAAAAGAAAAAATGGGGAATTATTAGGTTGATAGGTTTTTATGAATTTGTAAATATTAATGAATTTTCTTTTTTTATATATTTTTATTGATTGATTGTAGAGAAGAAGGGAGAGAGCGAGAGAGATAGAAACATCAATGATGAGAGAGAATCATCAATTGGCTGCCTCTTGCACACCCCCAACAAGGGATCAAGCCCACAACCTGGGCATGTGCCCTTGACCGGAATCAAACCCAAGACCCTTCAGTCCACAGACCGACACTCTAACCACTGAGCCAAACCAGTTAGGGAAATATTAATGAATTTTCTATTTCACAGGACCAATTCTGGCAAATTTGAAAGCAAATTTGCATCAGTTATGCTTTTCAAATGGTAATACTAGGAGTATAAAAGTACAGGTCAATGTTCATAGGTAGACTACAATTTAAATCTTAGCATTTGTGATTTCGGGGGGCGGGGTGGTTATTTTCTTCTTTGTTTTTTTTTTTTAGGCTTACATATTTATTTATTTGTCTTACTAGTATTAGAAACATGATTTCCAAGTCTTTCAAAGATATTGAAACAATAAATATACTATTGGAAACAAATTTTTAAAATTATAAACTCACAAGTCAAAAACACAGTAGAAATATCATCAAACTAGTTTGACCTGGCTGGCGAGGCTCACTGGTGGAGCGTCTACTTATAAACCAGGAGGTCGCAGTATGATTCCCAGTCAGGGCACATGCCAGGGTTGTGGGCTGGTTCCTCGGTGTGGGGTGTGCAGGAGGCAGCTAATCAATGATTCTCTCTCACCATTGATGTTTCTATCTCTTTCTTCCTCTCCCTTCCTCTCTGAAATCAATAAAAATACATATATTTTAAAAAACTAGTTTGCTTAATGTCAACAATATTGATATATAACTTTTCTTTGAGTTTAACAAAAATAAATAACACACTTCACCCATCTTAGAAAGAAAAAAATGACATCTTTTTTCTAAGAAAGTAACAAATATAGGAAAAGAATGCAGCAAATATAAATAAAGTCCTGGGACATAAAAGTCTATATATTCATGTTGAATCATATTTCACCAGTATTCTAAGTTCTTCCTAGAAGAAACATGTTACACTCTTTTGAGAACTATAAGATTTCTTTAACACCATTAGATTTCAGGTCAATATTTTAAGATAGTAAATAACTCAAGGATGGATCTCTTCTATATTCCCTAAAATCTAAACCTCTCCAGCTACAAAAATGATATGTAAAAAGAGCAATCATATTAAATATATTAGGATAACATCATTTATGTGCAAGAGGCAAACTTTTGGCCATTTCAAATCTTTGGACCAATCTCTGAAAGTTGAAAGTAAGTGAAAGAGGCAATAACGAGCTCACACACCCTGACTTCAAGCCGG